>NW_020871123.1:5000-12500 GCF_003789085.1 Penaeus vannamei
AGCACGAGACGAGGACGAGAGGACCGCAGCACGAGACGAGACGAGACGAGATCCGAGGCACGAGACGAGACGAGCACGAACGACGAAGAACGAGACGAGAGCGGAGACGCAGACGAGACCGAAGACGCAGGACCGAGACAGAGACGAGACGAGACGAGACGAGACGAACAGACGAGAGACGAGAGCGAGACGTCAGACGAGACGAGACGAGACGAGGAGAGACGAGACGCAGAAGACGACCGAGACGAGAGCGGAGACGAGACGAGACGCGAGACGAGACGAGACGAGACGAGACGAGACGAAGTACGAAGACGCAACGAGGACGAAGATCGGACGAGGACGAGAGAGACGAGACGCGAGACAGACGAGACGAGACCGCGACGAGACGAGACGCAAGACGAGACGAGAACCCGAGAACGAGACGGAGACGAGCACGAGACGGAGACGAGACGAGACGAGACGAGACGAGAACGCACAGAGGCGAGCACGAGTAGAGACGTGAGTGCACGAGACCAGAGACGAGGAACGAGACGAGACGAGAACCGAGAGCGAGACAGAACCAGACGACAACGAGACCGAGACGAAGACGAGAGCGACGGACGAAGACGAGACGAGACGAAAGACGAGATACGAGACGCGAGACGAGACGAGACGGGAAGACGAGACGAGACGCAGACGAGGGACGAACTGCGAGACGAGACGCGGAGACGAAGACGGAAGACGAGACGAGACGAGACGAGACGAGACGCAGACGAAGAGAGCAGCGAGACGAGACGAGAACGACGAAAACGAGAACGAGAGGAAGACGCAGACGAGACGAGAGAGCACGAGACGAGACGGAGAACGATGACGAACGAAGCAAGACCTTGAGACGAGACGAGACGAGACGAGGACGAGACGAGATCGAGACGCAGACGATGAGCGAGCGACGAGATCGAGAAGGCGAGACGAGACGAGACGAGACGAGACGAGACGAGACCGAGACGAGACGAGACGAGACGAGACGAGAACGGCAGAACGAGACGAGAACGAGACGAGACGAGAGCAGACGACGTACGAAGACGCAGGGACGAAGACGAGACGAGACGAGACGAGACGAGCACGAGACGAGACGAGACAAAGCGAGACGAGACGAGACGAGAGGGCGAGACGAGACGAGACGAGACGAGAACGTAGAGACGACAGTCGAGGCGAGACGGAGACGAGACGAGACGAGAACGAGACGAGAACGGCGCAGCACACGCGACTAGAAGGAAGGAGAGAAGAGCCAGAGGAAGAGAGCAAGAGAAGAGAGCGAAGAAAAGAAAAAAAAAAGAGAATAGAACACTCTTCCATGTGGTTGTAAGTCTAACTGACATAACCTGTCTCCCCTCCGTCTCTGGCCCTGTTTAATTCCTTTTGAGACAGGTAGTGGCCAGCTTCTCTCGCGGGCTAAGACCTCTCACCTGTTCGGGATGGGAGAGGGGAGACTAAGGAATAAACGGGCGTTACTATTCGATAAAATTGGTTGGATGGGTTACCTAGTTATTACTAAACGTAGAACTTTTCTATTCGACGTATTAAAAATCGATCAAGCATCGAAGCTGCGTATATTCCACCATTTGTCTTCTCGAAGATACAAGTTTTTTTTTCTTTTTTCTTGTATTGGTCAATGCAGTGTAAAGATTGCTTTTATGTTGGTTTTATTCTTTTAATTGATTTTTGTTTTTATTTTATTATTTTTTTTTTTTTATATTTCTATTGCGGCTATTTGTTAGCAGATGTGAAATATTAAGAAGAAACAAAATCAGGTGTGGTAGTAGTTTTTCAGCGCGATATGAATTTTACATCTAGGGGAGAGACCCGAATTGTATAAAGCGGTCGCAACTGAATTAGTTCCGCGCAGGAGTTCCTGACAGGAAATTAAGGGATGTGGATAGTTGAGTGATAACTGGAGTACATTCATAATGTTGAACGTAAGAGTGATTCGAGGTTAGGAAACGCGAGGAAAGGTATCTTCAATGTTACATTCTATGGACGCAAGGCTGTAGTCTGTCCACACCTGAACTAGGAAACGGAGTCGGAAACATGAATCACTAGATGCGTGAGTTAAGATTGTGCTGAACGTGGTGTCGGGGGACTAGTCTATGTCGCGGAGGGTTAAGGGAGGGTGGGGCGCTCTGCGGGAATGCATTAATATGCCTTGGAGGTGCAGTAATGGCCGCTCTCGGGCGCAGCATTAAGCAAAGCGCATAAAGCTACACCATAAATAAGATGAAATAATATATCTGAGTGAAAGACGGAAGGAAAAAAAAGTGTTTAAATGTATAACTGAATTAGTATGCAACTGCCCATTTATATGGTGTATTCTGGTCGTGTGTGTGGTGTTTGTGCGTGTGCGAGTGTGTCTGTATGTGTATCTCTTCATTCTTGCTGTGTTTTGTGTGTGTGTGAGTGTGTGCTGTGTGTGCTGTGTGTGGTGTGTGTGTGCTGTGTGTGTTGTGTGTGTGTGTGTGTGTGTGCTGGGTGTGTGTGTGTGTGTGTGCGCGTGGCGTGACGCCGGGCCGCAACGGCCGATTGATCGGGTTTAGCGTGTGTGTTAGTGTAGATTGCACTCGTATCGTTCAGTCAATTCATCAATGAGTCATCGCCATACCGACTAGCCATTATCAGAACCCTGCTGCTTTGTGAGCATTTCGGTTGCCCCCGCCCGGTGTACGCACGACTGAGAGCAATAATTTGGTGCTCTTTGAGCCAGTAGTGAGCGAACGATGAACCCGGCGTTAGTCAAGCCAGGCAGGCCAAGCTCCCCACTCGGGCCTCCGCGTTGTCCTTTATTACCCAAGCGCTAGGCTTATGACGAACAAGCAGGTGCTCCCAGACGCGGGTACACAGGTAGCGTGTGATCCTACGCATCAGTTTGCATGTTCTCTATGCGACGTGTTGGCTTGCGTTTGTCTTAAGGGGCGAGAATGACACAGANAACAGTACCCTTGGTATTCCTATCTCGTTGGAAGACACTGGCGGTGTGTGAATTAAGGGAGGGAGAGAGAGAGAGAGAGAGAGAAGAGAGAGAGAGAGAAGAGAGAGAGAGAGAGAGAGAGGAGAGAGAGAGAGAAGAGAGAGAGAGAGAGAGAGAGAGAGAGAGAGAGAGAGAAGAGATAAAGAAGAGAGAGAGAGGAGGCAGACACAGAGAAAGAGAGGAGAGAGAAAGAGAGATAGAGAGATAGATAGATAGAGAGAGGAGCAGACAGAGAGAAAGAAGAGAGAGAGAGAGATAGAGAGAGCCAGGCAGGATAGAGAGAAAGAGAGAGAGAGAGATAGAGAGAGGAGAGGAGACAGACACAGAAGAAAAAAAGAAAGAGAGTGAGAGAGAGAGAGAGAGAGAAAGAGAGGAAAAAAAAAAAAAGAGAGGGTTACGTCAGCCCAGGCATGCCAACCCAAAGACATGCAGGAGGCTGTCAGGCTTACCAACCTCAGCCACACCACGCAAGGTAGGATGAGGTTTTATAGCCTCCTGGGCAACGTAAAGGAAGAGGGAAAGAAGAAGAAGAAGGAGGAGGGATGAAGGAGAAGAAAAAGTAGACGAGAAGGGGGCGGGGGATAGGAAGAGACAGCAGATGAAGAGAGGAGAAAGAGGACTGAGACAGAATACAAGAAGTAAAAGGAAAAGAAGGATGTGGGATATGACTGTAAACCCAGTTACGGAGAGGAGATAGAGAGAGAAAGAGAGAAGGAGGGAAAGAGAGAGAGAGAAGGAAGGAAAGGCTAAGTGAGAGAGAGAGAGGAGAGAGAGAGAGAGAGAGAGAGAGAGAGAGAGAGAGAGAGAGAGAGAGAGAGAGAGAGAGAGAGAGAGAGAGAGAGAGAGAGAGAGGAAAGAGACAGACAGACAGACAGACAGACAGAGAGACAAACAGACAGACAGAAGACAGCACACCAACGAACAGAAAGACAGACAGACAGAGAGACAAAGATAAAAAAGGAAGAGAAACCCTGAAAATTCAAGAGAAGCGCCTGGCCTCAGCAGACGGGAGTGAGCAGGCAGGGGAGAGCGGAAGGGGAAAGCAGAGGAGCGCGGAAGGGGTGAGCAGGCGGAGGAGAGCGAGGCGGAAGGGGAAAAAGCAGAGGAGCGCGGGAAGGAGGCAGGGAGACGATTGCGGAGCTTGGAGGAGGCAAGGGAGAGGCGGAAGGGGAAAGCAGAGGAGCGCGGAAGGAGGCAGGGAGACGAGGCGGAAGGGGAAAGCAGAGCAGCAGGAGCGCGGAAGGAGGCAGGGAGACGCAGGGGAAGGGGAGAGCATGAGGGGAGCGCCGAAGCGAGGCAGGGGAGACGAGACGGAAGGGGAAAGCAGAAGAGCTTGGTAACGGAGGGAGGGGACGATGCGGACGCGGAAAGGAGCAGGCGAGACGGAGGCGGACAGGGAGAAGCATGAGGAGCGGACGGAAGGAAAGGCAGGGAGACGGGGCGGAAAGAGAATAGGCAGAATGCTTGAGAAGGAGCAGGGAGACGAAAGACGGAAGAGGAAAGGCAAGAAAAGACTTAGGAAAGGAAGGCAGGGAAGCGACGAGAGCGGAGCTTGGAGGAACAGGCAGTGAGACGGAGGCGGGGGCTGGGGAAGGGAGGCAGGGGAGACGAAGGCGGCAGCTTGGAAGGAGCAGGGAGACAGGCGGAGACTTGGAAAGGACGGCAGGAAGACGAGCGGAGCTTGGAAGGCAGGCAGGGCAGACGAATGCCGGAAAGGGAGAGCAGAGGAAGCTGGAAGAGGCAGAGGAGACACGAGGCGGAGCTTGGAAGGAGCAGGCAAGGCAAGACGAGGCGGCAAGAGGGAGAGCAACGGAAGAGCTTCGGACAGGAGGCAGGGAGACGAGACGGAAGGGAAGCAGCAAGAGGAGCTTGGAAGGAGGCAGGGAGAGACGAGACGAAGGGAGAGCAGAGGAGCGCGGAAGGAGGCAGGGAGACGAGGCGGAAGAGGAAAGCAGAAGAGCTTGGAAGGAGGCAGGGAGACGAGGCGGAAGAGAGAGCAGAGGAGCGCGGAAGGAGAGCGCAGGAAGCTTGGAAGGAGGCAGGGAGAACGAGGCGGAGACAGCGTGCAAGGAGGCATAGGGAGACGAGGCGGAAGGCGGAGAGGCAGAAGAGCGATCGGAAGGAGGGCAGAGGGAGAACGCGAGGCGGAGCCGAAGGCAGGAAGGAGGCAGCGAGAGACGAGAAGAACGAAGCGCAGGGCACGGCACATACCCGCCCCGAACGAAGCCGAGCGAGAGAGAACCAGAACCACGCGAGAGGAAGCGACGGTGAAGCAGGAACCGTGACGTCACTTCCGCTAAAAAAAAAAAAAACCCTTCCACAACATCCACAATTACCGTCGACGCAAAATACGGTAATAACCCTCAATAAATTACCGAATAACATGAGAGTCAACATCATCATCATCATCATCTCTGTGCCTCGTTTTTTAGGGAGGAGGGACAGCGAGTGTTGCACATGCATCGCCCGCGCCGTTGCAGTCTGTCTGTTGCGCTGCTATTTACAGTTGCATTCGTTTTGAACTTTATCACAAATGGCCCCTGGCGTTATATATGCACGTATGAACACGGCGATGTATGCGAGCTTTCCGCGTAAGATCGTTATGTATGCCTCGGGTGACTGTGTGCGTGTGTGATGTGTATGTGTACGTGCCTCGCCCCCACCCCACCCCCGGCCAAAAAAAAAAAAAAAAGAATATTCCGATCGATATTTCAACGTAAAGTGTCGAATGTGTATGTATGTGCCTCCCACCCCAACCCCCCACCCCCCCGCCCCCAAAAAAAATATAATATATACCGATCAATATTTCAAACGTAACCCCCCCTCCACCACCACCAAAAAATATATATAATATATGTATATCCGATCTATATTTCAACGTAACCCCCCCCATCCCCCGCCCACAAAAAAAAAAAAAAAAAGATATATATTCCGATCAATATTTCAACCGTAAAGTCTCTCTATGTTTAGTTCCTACCGGTTTCAAAAATTCCGGGATGTGATGCCTCCCCTTAACCTGTTACAAACCTGTTTGTGTCGCTTCAAAGAGAGAGAGAAAAAAAATGTCTGATATTACGTTTATCGGGGCGCTTTTTAGGCAGAGTCACCAGGTGGGAAGTAGTTATATATATATATATATAATATATATATATATATAATAATATATATATATATATATATATATATATATATATATAATATATATATATATATATATATATATGTATGTATGTATTATATACAACACATACAAAAAAGGAGAGGGAGTGAGGAGAGAAGAATGGAAAGAATAGAAGAACGAAAGAATAGAAAAAAGAGAAGAGAAAGAAAGAATCAAAGAATGAAAAAAGAGAGAGAGAAAAGAGGAAAAACAACCATAACTAAAACGAGAGTAAGCTTCCCCGTCCCCCCCCCCCAAAAAAAAATCCGGAAAACGAAAGACAAAAAAAAGAGAAGAAAAGAAAAAAAAAAAGAGAGAAAGAAAGAAAAAAAAAAAAAGAAAAGAGAAAAAAGAAAGAAAAAGAAAAACAAAGAAAAGAGAGAAAGAAAATAAAGAAAAAAAGAGAAGAAAAAAGAAAAAAAAAGAGAGAAAGAAAGAAAGAAAGCGGACGAGCGAGGGCCAGGACGAATAGCTAGATGCTGGTCCTCGCGCTGAGGGGGGTGGGGGGTGGGGGGGGGCGTGTCACCATCGCACTTTATTGCATCATTACCCGGAGGTCACGTGGCCACGCTGACCCTCCTTTGCACACGTCACAACAACGGCCGTTAGACTCGCCGGGTAGAAGTCGGGAGGAGGAGAGGGAAGGGGGGGGAGAGTCAGGGAGGGGGTGAGGGGGGAGAGGGGGGGAGGGAGGAGAAGGGAAGGGAGAGGGAGAGTCAGGGAGGAGGAGGGAGGGAGGAGAGAGGGAGGGAGAGGGAAGGGGGGGGAAACACTGAGGAGGAGAGGGAGGAGAAGGGAGGGGGAGGAGGGAGGAGGAGGAGAGAGGAGGAGGAGAGGGAGAAGGAGGGGGGGAGAGAGAGAGGGGGAGGGTGGAGGAGAGGAGGGGGAGGGGGGAAAGGAAGGTGTGGAGGAGAGGGGGGAGGGGAGAGGAGGACAGGAGGGAAGGGGATAGGGCGAGGGAGTTCACAAAGGGCGAGGTCAGGGAGGAGGGGCGGGGGAGGGTGGGAAGGGGGGGGGGTTAGGGCGGGGGGGAGCTGAGGGTGGGGGGGAGGGGGGGAGCGGAATAAGGGAGATCGAGAGGAAAAGGGAAGGGAGGGGTCATTTCAATGAGTTATTGTGGATTTATAGGAGTTTTACACAGGAGACAACACACACACACAGCGATCATCATACAGTATACATATTATGTGTGGTGTGTGTGTGTGTGGTGTTGTTTGGTGTGTGTGTGTGATGTGTGTGTGCTGTGTGGTGTGTGTGTGTGGTGTTGGTGTGTGTGTGTGTGTGTGTGGTGTGTGATGTGTGTGGTGGTACATACATAATTCTTGATTCATTTCTTCAA
>NW_020871123.1:17500-24073 GCF_003789085.1 Penaeus vannamei
GGGTATAGAAAACGACGACGGAAATAGCAACCGAGGAATAAATCATGCAAAAGCAGGCCGATGACGCGACCTACAAGAGACTGGAGACTAAGCTTTCGTTCGCTGTACGTCGCCCCGTTTCCCCTTCGCCCCGCCCCTTTCCGTGCCCCGCCCCTTTCCGTCGGCCGAGGGGGGGGGGGGGGGGGAGGGAGCTTGCGCCGAGGATTGGGGTTTGGCTTTGTTTTGGGTTGGGGTGGGAGGGGTGTGAGGGGGATGAGGGGGGTAGGAGGTGGTAGGATGTGTGTGTGTGTGTTGTGTGATGTGTGTGTTTTAGAAGCTGTGTGTGTTAGGGGGGGGGGTATTTTGGGAGATGTGTGTGGTGTGTGTGGATTTATTTGTGTGTGTGTGTGTTTGCTATGTGTGTGTGTGTGTCTGTTGGAGTGTGTGTTGTGTGTTTGTGTTTGTGTGTTTTGAGCTATGTGTGTGTGTGTATCGTGTGTGGAGTATGTGTGTGTGGGAAAATTGTGTGGGTGTACGTGCTTTGGGGGGATATGTCCTGTGTGTTTGCCTGTGTGTGGTGTGCGTGCGTTGTGTCGTGTATGTGCATGTGAATACATGTAGATTTGCATATATGAAAGAAGAAAAAAGAAGAAGAATAGAGAGGACAAACATCAGAATAATAAACGAATGAAAGAGCAAGGAAACGAAAAGCAAGAAACGAAAGCCAAGAAACAAAAGAGCATCAGGCAGGGTCGCGATGAGCGCATTCCACCCTTGTTTACGATCCTCCAAACAGCGATCGGATCCTCTATAGTTCAACCATTTATAGAAAAAATAAACACTTCATTTCTGATCGTCAGGGAAACACATGGTCGCCGATATGACCTGTCCCGCCCATGCAGGTCAACGCAGGTTATCTCTCTCTATCTATCTCTTCTATTCTCTCTTATCTATCTATCTCTCTCTCTCTCTCTGCTCTCTCTCTCTCTCTCTCTTCTCTCTCTCTCTCTCTCTCTCTCTCTCTCTCTCTCTCTCTCTCTCTCTCTCTCTCTCTCTCTCTCTCTCTCTCTCTCTCTCTCTCTCTCTCTCTCTCCTCTCTTAGTTTCTCTTGTGCTCTCTCTCGTTTTTTGTCTGTAATTTGGTCTCTTTCTTGGTCTCTCGCTATCGCTCTCTATCTTTATCTTTTTTCCTTTTTTTTTTCGCTTCTATCTATCCTCTATCTCTCTCTATCTCTATCTATCTATCTATCTATCTATCTATCTATCTATCTATCTATCTCTCCCCATCTCTATCTATCTATTTATCTCTTTTTCTCTCCCATCTCTATCTATCTATCTCTCATTCCTTTTCCTCTCCATCTTATAAGATTAGCCTCTACTGTACCTCCACACCATCCTCACCATCTCTATTTCGTCACCATCGGGGCCTTCGTCGCCGTCACCATCCCGCAGCGACACCATCCTACCCGTCACCATCTTCCACACCCGAAGACAGTAAGCCCCTAAATCTACAAAGCCCTAAAACAGCCCAATTAAGAAGGACGGCCCGAAAAAAGAGAGGCGGGAGAATGACGCCCTAAATATGAAACACTGGCAACCGCGCCGACGTAAAATAGCCCTTATGTCGCAATTGGCAACTTTGTACTCTCGTATGAAGTCCAGTGGATCATTTTTAATTCGTGTTCGATTCTCGTCTGTTGGGTGGTGGTTTTTTTTTTTTTTTTTTTTGGGGGGGGGGGTTATGAATGACTTTTTGGGGGGTTCGATAAAGGAGGGTTAAGGTGAAAGGAATAAGGTAAATATTCAGAGTGAATTTCTGCATGATCTCTCTAGTCTCTCTCTCTCTCTCTCTCTCTCTCTCTTCTCTCTCTCTCTCTCTCTCTCTCTCTCTCTCTCTCCTCTCTCTCTCTCTCTCTCTCTCTCTCTCTCTCTCTCTCTCTTTCCTTCCCTCTCTCTCCCTCTCCCTCCCTCCCCTCCCTCCCTCTCCTCCCTCTCTCCCTCCCTCCCTCTCTCTCCCTCTCTCTCTCATCTCCTCCACCTCCCTTCCTTCTTCCCTTTCCTCCCTCCATTTCCCTTCCTCCCACACTCTCACCTCCGCTTCCCCCTCCACCTAATTTCCCTTTAGTTTAGGATCGGATCCCCTACCCTGGGCATTCGCTTCCGTGGGTGACAGGATCCGATAACTTCCCGAGCCAGACAACCCGGCGGTTATAGCACTTATACAGATTATATCACCTACACTTATGATCGCTTCTTCGAGGGGATCGGATCCAATTTCCGGTCGCGTTCCTTTCTCCGGGATTCTTTAAGGGAGGGAATCGAAGCGACAAAGACCGGCGGCGGGATTTCGGAGGCGGGTGGCGGGTGGCGGGGGCGGGGCGGTAGCAGGTAGGAGCAGGAGGAGGAGGAGGAGAAAGTTTTTTCGTATGACACTCTTACGAATCGGGGAGTCGGTTTCACGCACGACGTCGGTGTCATGGCACGACGTCGGTGTCATCGACGTGTCATGGCACGACGTCGGGCACACGTCGGTCGCACGAGTCGGGGAGTCGGTGTCATGGCACGACGTCGGTGTCATAAGCGATGGGCTTGAGGGTGAACGGTGGAGGAGAAACTCGTTGAGGGTCTCGAGGAGAAGGAGGGGAGAGCAAGAGGGGAGATAGAGAGGGGGAGAGGGGAGAGAGAGAGAGCGAGAGGGGAGAAAGAGAGAGAGGGAGAGGGAGGGTGGAGGATGGACTGAAAGGTAGATCGGAAGAGGGAGATAGAGATAGATAAAAGAAGGACGAGATTAATAGGGTAGCTAGATAAGCACGCACAGGGATAGATGGAGATAGAGAGAGACAGAGACAAAGATAGAATGAGAGATTAAGATAGATAGAGATAGATAGACTGAGAAAGGTTGAGAGAGAGAGAGAGAAAGAGAGAAAGACAGATAGATAGCTAATTAGACAGACAGATAGATAGAGAGATAGAGGCAGACAGAGAAAGACAAAGAGATTGTTAGAGAGAGAGGGAAAGAGAGAGAAAACAGTTGAGAGAGAGAAAGAAAAAATGATAAATAGATATAAAAATAAATATAACGACACAGATATGTAAGATATGATGAGAACAGCCAAAGAGGCTCCGAGGCTCTCCATTCCAGAGCCCAAACAGCTGATGAGGATGAGGCCATGGGAGTGAGGGAGCCCAAACAGCTGATGAGGCCAGGTGAGGGAGCCCAACGTGAGGTGAGGAGCCCAAACAGCTGATGAGCCATGGGGTGAGGGAAGCCAAACAGCCCATGGGGGTGAGGGAGCCCAAACAGCTGGATGAGGCCATGGGGTGAGGGAGCCCAAAACAGCTGCTGATTGAGGCCATGGGGTGAGGGAGCCCAAACAGCTGATGAGGCCATGGGGGTGAGGGGAGCCCAAACAGCTGGATGAGGATGAGACATGGGTGAGGGAGCCCAAACAGCTGATGAGGCCATGGGGTGAGGGAGCCAAACAGCTGATGAGGCCATGGGTGAGGGAGCCAAACAGCTGATGAGGATGAGGCATGGGGGTGAGGGGAGCCCAAACAGCTGATGAGGATGGGGGTGGGGCCATGGGAGGTGAGGGAAGCCCAAACAGCTGAATGGGTGAGGAGCCCAAAACAGCTGATGAGGCCATGGGGTGAGGGAGCCCAAACAGCTGAGGATGCCATGGGGGTGAGGGAGCCCAAACAGCTGATGAGGCCATGGGGGTGAGGGAGCCCAAACAGCTGATGAGGCCATGGGGGTGAGGAGCCAAACAGCTGATGAGGCCATGGGGGTGAGGGAGCCCAAACAGCTGATGAGGATGAGGCCATGGGGGTGAGGGAGCCCAAACAGCTGATGAGGCCATGGGGTGAGGGAGCCCAAAACAGCGATTGAGGCCATGGGGGTGAGGGAGCCCAAACAGCTGATGAGGCCATGGGGGTGAGGGAGCCCAAACAGCTGATGAGGCCATGGGGGTGAGGGAGCCCAAACAGCTGATGAGGCCATGGGGTGAGGAGCCCAAACAGCTGATGAGGGCCATGGGGGTGAGGGAGCCCAAACAGCTGATGAGGATTTGAGACCATGGGAGTGAGGGAGCCAAAACAGCTGTTGAGGCCATGGGTGAGGGAGGCCCAAACAGCTGATGAGGCCTGGGGGTGAGGGAGCCCAAACAGCTGATGAGCCTGAGGGGAGCCAAACAGTTGATGAGGCCATGGGGTGTGAGGGAGCCCAAACAAGCTGATAGATGAGGCCATGGGGGTGAGGGAGCCCAAACAGCTGATGAGGCCATGGGGGTGAGGGAGCCCAAACAGCTGATGAGGCCATGGGGGTGAGGGAGCCCAAACAGCTGATGAGGATGAGGCCATGGGGGTGAGGGAGCCCAAACAGCTGATGAGGCCATGGGGGTGAGGGAGCCCAAACAGCTGATGAGGCCATGGGGCGTGAGGGACCCAAACAGCTGATGAAGGCCATTGGGGGTGAGGGAGCCCAAACAGCTGATGAGCCATGGGGAGTGAGGAGCCCAAACAGCTGATGAGGCCATGGGGTGAGGGAGCCAAACAGCTTGATTGAGGTGAGGCCATCGGGGTGAGGTGACATTAAGGTTAAGAACCTGAGGAAATTGAATTATGGATCTGATATGGTATGAAGACTTTGAAGTGCACGAGCTTTTCGTAAGGGTGTGAAGAAATCTCCCTCATTCCCTCCCTCCTTCTCTCCCTCACTCCCTTCCTCTTTCTTTCCCTCCTTTTCCTCCTTCATTTTCTCCACTTCCATTTTTTCCCCTTCTTTCCTTTTTCTCTCCCTTTCCTATTTCTGTCTTTCCCTTCCTCCTTCTCTCCTTTCCTCCTTCTCTCCCTCCTTCCTTCTCTCCTTCCTCCTCTTCACTCCCTCTCCTCTTTTCTTCTCCTTTTCCTCCTTTCATCCTTTCCTTCCTTCCCTTTCCTATTTCTCCTTTCCTTTTTATCACCCTTTCTTATGATGTTTGTGCGTGTGTGTGTGTGTGCGTGTGATGTGCGTGCGTGTATGTGTGTTGTGTGTGTGTGTTGGTGTTATGTGTGCGTTTGTGTGTGTTGTGTGTGTACGGCACGTGTATTCGCTTTATTTTCTTCCTCCAATTATTTTCTAGAAGATAAACCCAGCAAGACGGAAAGTAAAAGGACAAATGAGAATAAGGAATGGAGAAAGGAGGCAAGGGAAGGAGGGGAGATGAGGGGGGGGAAAGCGGGAGGATGGGGGGGTGGGTGGCCGGTGGGGGGGTAGGAGGACCCGCAACCGCTAGAAAGCTTTCTGCGCTGCTTTCCTCTCTCCTCTCTCTCTCTCTTTACTTTCTTCTCTCTCTCTATCTCCTCTCTTTCTTCTCCTCTTATCTATTCTCTTATCTATCTATTTTCCTTATTTTCTTTCTAATCTATCTATCCTATCTATTCTCTCTGGTCTCTCTTCTCTCTTCTCTCTTTCCCACTCTCTCTCTCTTCCTCTCTCTCTCTTCCCCTCTCTCTTCCTTTCTCTCCTTCCTTTCTCTCTCTCTCTCTTTCTCTCTTCTCTTCTCTCTCTCTCTCCTTCCCTCTTGTCTTTCTCTTCTCCTCTCTCCCTCTTTCCCCCCCACTCCCTCCTCCCTCCCCCCCGCCACTCCCTCTCCCCCTTCTTCCCCTCCTTTTTTACCCGTTCTTTCCACTCACCTCTCCCTTCGCCTTCCCCCCCACTCCCCTCCCCCCCACTCCCTGCCGCCCTCCCCTTCCTCTCCACTCCACCCCTCTCCCTCTCCCACTCACCCTTTCTCCTCACCCTCTCCCCCCCCACTCTCTCCCCTTAAATCTCTCTCCCTCGTCTCAACCCCCACTCCCTCCACACNAGGGGAAGGGGAAGGGAAAGGGAAAGGGGAAGGGGAAAGTGAGAGGAAGGGAGGGGATGGGAAAGAGAAGACTGAGGGAGTGGAAGGGGAAGGTAAGAGGAAGAGAAGAGATGGGGAAGGGGAAGGGAGTGGATGGGGAAGGAGAGAGAAAGGGAGGGGAAAGGAGAGTGATAGAGGACGGGGAGCTGTGTAGAGGTGTGTAGGAGAAGAAATGAAAGGGAACGTAAGATTGTAAGATTGACAAAACGAAAGAAAACAAAGAGAATTGACAATAAAGAAGCAACATGTGGGAAATAACAGGAAACACATAAAAAAAATGTGATATACAAAAAAAAAAAAACATAAAAAAAACAGAAAACGAAAGTATTGAAGTGAAAGACAAAATAATTCAAAAAATGAAAATAGAAAATTGGGGAAAAATGGCAGGAACGAACAGGTCAGATTAAGAGAACAACACAATGAACATAGAGCAAAAGTGCGATCCACAGAGAAGGAGAGGGAGGTGAACAAAACAAAAGTGTGACCAAATGAACAAAAGCTCACAGCTGGATAACCTTTTGGAGAAAACGAGGTACAGGGAAATAAATGAAAGAAAGAAAGAGAGAAAGAAAAAGGTGTGTCGACGTTCTGAAGAAGAAGAAAAAAAGGAGAGAGAGAAAGAGAGAGAGAGAAAGAGAGAGAGAGAAAGAGAGAGAGAGAAAGAGAGAGAGAGAGAGAGAGAGAGAGAGAGAGAGAGAGAGAGAGAGAGA
>NW_020871123.1:40190-42690 GCF_003789085.1 Penaeus vannamei
GTGTGTGTGCGTGCGTGCGTGCGTGTGCGTGCCCTTAGACGTATACTAATCCTTTCCCTTCATCGCTTGATTTCAACACGAACCCCCCGGGGAGAGCGAAACGGTTTGTTTCTTCGTCAGAGCGACGAACTGGACTTCCAGATGAGTCGCTCGTCTGGGCGTCCAGGCCCAGCGCCAGCCACGGCCTCCGAGGCTGGCCCTCATCTGGTTGGGGGGGGGGGGGCACTAAGAAAGAGGACAGTAAAAAAGAGTGGGAGGGGGAGAGAGAGTAATCAAAGGAAATGGATAGAATGGGAAAAGGCGAGGGAGATAAGATGGCGAGGGAAAAAGAGAGAGAGAGACAGATAAGCAGACCACAAGGATGTCCTCATGCCCAGCAGCATCGCCCTCGGCCGGCATGCTCCCCGCGAGTGAACCCGGGCATGTCACGAGAGAGAGAGAGAGAGAGAGAGAGAGAGAGAGAGAGAGAGAGAGAGAGAGAGAGAGAGAGAGAGAGAGAGAGAGAGAGAGAGAGAGAGAGCGCCGGGCATGTCACGGGCGTGTATAGGGTTTCTGCCATATCGTCACTTCCGCAAAACATCGACCAGCTGCGGGCAATCGGAGGTCCGCGTGTGTGCCAGGCGCAGTGTCCGCCGCTGATCAGTCAACGAACAGAGATTGAGAAAATTATCTGTGTTGCCTTACTCTCACTCATTCTCATGTCTCTATCCGTCTTTACGTCTGTCTGCTTCGGTCTCTCTCCAACTGACCCTGACTCTTTTTCTCTCAGGCTTCTCTTTTTCTCGCCTACTCTCCCTTTCTTCATCTCCCTTCCTATACTTCTACATGTACAAATACAGGCATACATAAAGAGGGCGCAAAGGGTCACCCGGATAACCAGATTCTATATCGACCTTTGATATCAATTATTCAATTATTCGACAGGAAGGAACCCGCCCATTTTCTGATGATATGGGAGATAAGACGGCTGGTAATTTCCTCTCCGTATCTGATATCAGGGCAGTGCCAGCGCCCGTCTGTGTGCGAGAGGGAGAGAGGGAGAGAGAGAATATGTAGAATACACACACTCACCCACATACGTGTTTGTATGTATGTAATAAGTATGTATGTATTATGTATATATATATATATATATATATATATATATAATCGAATATGTATGGATATGTGTGTGTGAGTGTGAGTGTGTGTGTGTGTGTGTGTGTGTGTGTGTGTGTGTGTGTGTGTGTGTGTGTGTGTGTGTGTGTGTGTGTGTGTGTGTGTGTGTGTGTGTGTGTGTGATATATATTATATATATATATATATATATATATATATATATATATATATATATAATATATATATATATATAATCATATATATCATATATATATATATATCTTATAAACATATATCATGTGTGTGTGTATATATATATATACATACATACATGCATATATACACATATATGTGCATATGTAATTTGAAAATTAAGGAAAGGGTTACGAATACCGGGAAAAAGAGGAACGAAAAGCCAGGTGCCGCTCAGCAATCGACGTATTCCCGAAACCAGGTCTCCAAATTGGTCTTCGTGACGAAGGCAAATCGACCCGGAGGAGGAGGAGGAGGAGGAGGAGACGATGATGGTGGAGGAAGGGGAGAGCGAAAATAAACCCGAGGAAAAGGAAAAATAATGAAGAGGCGAGAATCATGAAGACATAAGAAGTGAAATGGTTACCTAATGAAGAATGGAAAGGAAAGGGAAAAAATGTTAGAGAGGAAAGTATGGGTAAAGTGGTAAAGAAGGAGTTAACAATGAAGAGAATAGGAATTACTGAAAAGGGAAGGGTTTTGAAATAAACTACAAGAGATGAAGAAGAATGGAAAAGGAGGGGAGATAAGATACAGCAAGAAACAATAGGGAGGAGAAATTAACACAGAATCATGGAAAAAATAAAGGAAGAGAATACGTGAACTAAACGACGAATGGAAGTCAAATTACTGCAGGTGTAGGATACAGCTAGAGAAAGAGATGGAAAGGAGAAACAACAATAAATTTGGAAGGTAAGAAACAGAAAAGATAAAAATCGAAACAAGCCTAATGGCGAGTGAACTAAAGTCAACAAAAAAGTAAAATTCACGGCTAAGCGAGAGTAAGTGAAAGGGGGCGGGGCGTGAAAGTAGAGTTTTGCGGCGGCGTTTGCAAAGGACGTCCGGGCGGAGGCAGCGGTGCCAAGGGAGGAACGGCACAAGCTTCTGCAGCTGGGCATCGCACTCCGGAGTCAATGATCCGATTAAGGGAATGCCAAGGAGGACAGCACTAGAGTAGGAGAGAAATGGAGGAAAACAATGAAATAGAGGACGAGAGGAAGAGGGATGACTGTGGATATCTTCGACGGAGATGAACTCTAGATATAACTAATGACAGAGCAAATAAAGAAAAATCTCCATTATGAAATACAAATGTGAAAGGATATTGCTGAACAAAAAAAGAAAGAAAGAAAGAGCACGATGTTTGTTA
>NW_020871123.1:67690-68745 GCF_003789085.1 Penaeus vannamei
CCACCGAGATGTAACTCTGCCATGTGTTCTACAGTAGTGTATCTTTCTCCAATATCCCTCGTACCCTTTCTCTAACACCGATTTTAGAATCCTCTCTTCCCGCAAAAAATGCATCTTAAAATCCTCCTTTATACGAAATCTGAATGGTTCATGGTTATCGGTTAAAAACAAAGGAAAATGTGCTAGACATCTAAGGTCATATAGCACTATAGGAAAGTATATTAATGGAGGGGTGTTGGGTGATAGTTGCTATGCGTCAACTATCTAGATTGAATGAAATCTGAATTGAACAACACAACCACCGCAACCACTTTGTTGACCCACTAGGTGGTCTTCCTTCACAATGAACACCCACTTTAGACTATATCAACTTGCCTTGCTTGCCTTTCCAACATCTATGATTCATGTATATGCGTTTTTGTTCCATATATTTGTTTGTATTGTGTATTCATTTGCATTACGTATTTCTCATTGCATCTTTGTTCTCTTTCAGTTCAAAGCATTTAAAAATCATATATCTGTATTTATATATATATATTTTTTCTTTTCTTTTCTTTTCCTTTTTTGTTTACTGCCTTTTTGACTGGTTCCCCGTATCAGCACTAATGATGAAGGCTTAGAAACCTTCGCAACGTTTTCAGAATAAATGATTTTTTCCTTAAGATAAGATGCCCAAATGGTAAACCGTATATATATACATATACATGTATACACATACATATACAACGTAATAGATTTCACAACAGTCATAGATATATGGGATTGGTAGATCCACATTTCAAATGAATTTTGATTTATACAAACCCAGTATCATCTCTTGTGAAAAATGGTAAATCTCACCACCAGGTCACAGACAGGTCACAGACAGGTCACCTATCTTCTCAGCTCTTGACTGATATATCCAATTGATAATCTTACTTATTGTATTGATTTCTTATAGATACCATAAGATAAGATACGACTGAGAAAGGCTACTTAGGCAACATAAGAAATTCGGCGAAATAACATCGTCACTTGCGATTGATGTGGTAGGTAAAGGGTGTCCGATCTCTATT
>NW_020871123.1:76345-91345 GCF_003789085.1 Penaeus vannamei
TAAATATTTCAGTAAAACATTATGCATGTTCAAAACTATATTATGAACAAGCAGTACTTTATTTAATTCATATATGTGAAGGTAAATAAAACATGGAGTAGTGAACAAGAATGAACTAATTGTTTACACCAATAGCGACCTTATCAAACCTTCCCAACTTCAAATTCATATCAATTTCTAATAACCATTCCTCGGTTATTGCAAAGCATCAGCATCGCATGTCAAGTACAGTGGTTTTGGTGAAATTAGCGAGCTGTATCTGAGGTTTGAAAGGTGATGTAAGTACAAAGCCATTTTTATAAGATTTATCTAATTTCCCCGTAGCCAAATATACGTTGTGTTGGCATTTATGATCACCAGACAGAAGATTAAAAGAAAAGAAGAAGAAGAAAATTCACAAAAATAAAAATCCGTAAGAGCGATACCCACAGATAAGCAACTTTTAAGCAACAGTCATAAGATAATGTAAATTTTCCCAAAAGTCTTCGATAAGAATACAACAGAAAATTTTAAAAAATCGCCTTTTTGTGAGCTAACACTTCTAGCCACAAGAGTAAAATATTCTCAAGTATAATGTCGAGAGATTTTCTCAAGTAAGCTTAGCTGCCACATACTTGTACATAAGCATAATTGCGAATTTAGAAATGGCAAGGAAATATGACAGACGTGTTAAATCTGAACCGTATGTAAAACAGCCAATTTGTCAGACTGAGAAATTAAAAGAGTGAGAAAGGCATATCTCACACACTGACTAAATGCTATAAACTTATTTCGTCTCGCCATAATTTCCCTAGTCCCTACATCTAATTTTAAAAAATGTCCATAAATACCATTAATGTTCTACTATAAGCATGCCCAGCGGCCCACTGAGGAGCTGAATACCTGGCAACACTGGATGTCTTAGTTGGTCATACTGCTTGGCCCACTCAGTCTCTCTCTCACACACACAGTCACACACACATACACGGGCGCGCAGTTGGGGCGGTTTCCACTGTGTGTGTACAGGGTTTTGAAAATCTTTTAAATCAAGGTGTAAATGCAGCATTTTAAATATAATTAAGATGTCGGCACAGTGGAGAACAACACTCTCCTCTGAACTGGAATAAGTGCCTTTGATACAGATGCTGTATTAGTGTTTATAATGAGAGATTGCATCCCATCGCTATGGTCCTATTGTGCGCAAAGAAGGTAAGTGTTTTTTATGGAAACGATAGTCGAGTATTTTATAATGAACAGGGAAATGGCTCTAGAAATAGTTCACCTTAATAGCATAGATCTAAATAGAATAGATATAAATATAATATAAATATAATAGAATAGATCTAAAATAAAATATACAAGTGTGGGGTTCAGAAAATGGAGATTTCCTAAAAAAGACGAAACACCACCGTTTCGAAAATGGCTTCGGGATCTCCGAACGCCAAAATAACCGAAGCACATGATTCCTATAACCACGCCATTTCCTCCTTCCCCAAAACAATCACGTGACTAGCAACACCCCAGTTTCCTTTCTTTTCACAACAAAAATTCCCTTGAATAATAACAGCCCAATTTCCTTTCTTTTCACAACAACAAAAAATCCCTTGAATAATAACACCCAATTTCCTTTCTTTTCACAACAACCAAAATCCTTGAATAATAACACCCAATTTCCTTTTTCTTTTCCAACAAAAAAAAATCCCTTGAAAATAACCCCAATTTCCTTTTTATTTTCGCAGGCTCACGGGCCGTATGCCTATGCCAAGAGAGCGGCTATTATGGTTGTCATGGTTGTGACAATGTGGTTCCAAATTTCGACGAAAGTCACGATCGAGAGACATCGTGACTTCCCAGTTGCAAGCCTCATAGACACACAACCCCCCTTCAGAGAGGCGAATGGCACCATGGCTTGCACCATACCTCCGTCAGGCCTCGGTCAGTGAGTCGAGGAGCCGTGGGTTCCGTAGAGGTTCAGTGCGGGTTGTTCGTCTGCCTCTCTCTCTCTCTCTCTCTCATTCGCTCTTTCGTATTTTCTATTTTTTCCCCCGCGCTGACTATTTTTCTCTCTCTCCTCCTCCTCCTTATCCTTGGCCTTCTTTTCCTCTTCCTCCTCCTCCTCCATCTTGTCGTCCTCCTCCTCCATCTTGTCGTCCTCCTCCTCCATCTTGTCGTCCTCCTCCTCCTTATTCTCCTCCTCCTCCTCCTTATTCTCCTCCTCCTCCTCTCTCTTTCTCTCTCTCCTCTTCTTTCTTTCTCTCTCTTCTTTCTTCTCCTCTCTTCTTTCTTCTTCTCCTCCTCTTCTTTCTTCTCCTCCTCTTCTTTCTTCTAATCCTCTTCTTTCTTCTAATCCTCTTCTTTCTTCTAATCCTCTTCTTTCTCTAATCCTCCCTCCTCCTCCTCCTCCTTCGCCTTCTCTTCCTCCTTTGCCTTCTCTTCCTCCTTGCCTTCTCCTCCTCCTTTCGCCTTCTCCTCCTCCTTCGCCTTCTCCTCCTCCTTCGCCTTCTCCTCCTCCTTCGCCTTCTCCTCTCCTTCGCCTTCTCCTCCTCCTTCGCCTTCTCCTCCTCTTTCGCCTTCTCCTCCTCCTTCGCCTTCTCCTCCTCCTTCGCCTTTCCTCCTCCTCGCCTCTCCTCCTCCTCCTCCTCCTCCTCCTCCCTCCCTCCTCCTCCTCTCCTCCTCGCCTTCTCCTTCCTCCTCCTCCTCCTCCTCCTCCTTCGCCTTTTCTCTCCCTCCTTTCTCTCCTCCTTCGCCTTCCTCCTCCTTCGCCTCTCTTCCTCCTTCGCTTCTCTTCCTCCTTCGCCTTCTCTTCCTCCTTCGCCTTCTCTTTCTTCGCCTTTCCTCGCTCTTCGCCTTCTTCCTTCTCCTTCGCCTTCCCTCCTCCTTCGCCTTCTCTCCTCCTCGCCTTCTCCTCCTCCTCCTCCTTCTTCTCCTCCTCCCCCTCTTCCTCCTCCTCCTCCTCCTTCGGCTCCTGCTCCTTCTCCTCCCCCTCCTCCTCCTCCTTCTCTCCCCCCTCTTCCTCCTCCCCCTCTTCCTCCTCCCCCTCTTCCTCCTACTCCTCCTCCTCCTCTCCTCCTCCTCCTCCTCCTCCTCCTCCTCCTCCTCCTCCTCCTCCTCCTCCTCCTCCTCCTCCTCCTTCTCTGCTCCTCCTCCTCTCCTCCTCCTCCTCCTCCTCCTCCTCCTCCTCCTCCTCCTACTTCTGCTCCTTCGGCTCCTTCGGCTCCTTCGGCTCCTCCTCCTCCTACTCCTCCTCCTCCTACTCCACCTCCTCCTACTCCACTACTCCTCCTCCTACTCCACCTCCTCCTACTCCACCTCCTCCTCTCCACCTCCTCCACTCCACTCCTCCTACTCCACCTCCTCCTACTCCACCTCCTCCTACTCCCTCCTCCTACTCCACCTCCTCCTACTCCACCTCCTCCCTACTCCCCTCCTCCTCCTCTCTTCCTCCTCTCCTCCTTCCTCCTCTCTTCTTCTCCTCCTCCTTCTCCTTCTCCTTCTCTCTCCTCCTTCTCCTTCTCCTTCTCCTTCTTCTCCTCCTCCTCCTTCTCCTCTCTTCTCCTCCTCCTTCTCCTCCTTCTTCTTCTTCTTCTCTTCTTCTCTCTTCTCTCTCTTTCTCTTCTCCTTCTCCTTCTCCTTCTCCTTCTCCTTCTCCTTCTCCTTCTCCTTCTCCTTCTCCTTCTCCTTCTCCTTCTCCTTCTCTTCTCCTTCCTTCTCCTTCTCCTCTCTCCTTCTCTTCCTCCTCCTCCTCCTTCTCCTTCTTCTCCTCCTCCTACTCCTACTACTCCTCCTTCTCCTCCTTGTCCTCCTTCTCCTTTTCTTTCTCCTCCTTTTCTTTCTCCTTTTTTTCTTTCTCCTCCTCCTTTTCTTTCTCCTCCTTTCTTCTCCTTCTATTTCTCCTTCTTGTCTTCCTCCTACCTCCTTTTCTTTCTCCTTCTCTTTCTCCTTCTCCTTGTCTTCCTCCTACCTCCTTTTCTTTCTCTTCTTTTCTCCTATTCTTCTCTCTTTCTCCCTCCTCCTCCTCCTATTCTTTCTCTTCTCCTCCTCCTATTCTTTCTCTTTCTCCTCCTCCTCCTCCTATTCTTTCTCTTTCTCCTCCTCCTCCTCCTATTCTTTCTCTTTCTCCTCCTCCTCCTCCTCCTCCTATTTCTTTTCTTTCTCCTCCTCCTATTCTTTCTTTCTCCTCCTCTTATTCTTTCTCTTTCTCCTCCTCCTATTATTTCTCTTTCTCCTCCTCCTATTATTTCTCTTTCTCCTGCTCCTCCTATTATTTCTCTTCTCCTGCTCCTCCTATTATTTCTCTTTCTCCTCCTCCTCCTATTCTTTCTCTTTCTCCTCCTCCTCCTTTCTTTCTCTTTCTCCTCCTCCTCCTCTTCTCTTTCTCCTCCTCCTCCTATTCTTTCTCTTTCTCCTCCTCCTCCTATTCTTTCTCTTCTCCTCCTCCTCCTATTCTTTCTCTTTCTCTCCTCCTCCTATTCTTTCTTTCTCATCCTCCTCCTATTTTTTCTCTTCTCATCCTCCTTCTCCTCCTCCTCCCCCTCTTCTTTCTTCTCCTCTTCCCCCTCCCTCCTCCTGCTGCTGCTCCACCTCCTCCTTCCCTTCTCCTCCTCCTCCTCCTCCTCCTCCTCCTCTTATAATCATTATTCCTCTTCCTCATCTTCTCCCTCTTCCTAAACTTTTTCCGCCTCTTCTTCGTCTTCTTCCTCCTCTCCTTCCGCTTCCTCATATTTTAATATCAATAATGACTTATTTTGAAGTACTATCACTCGAACACCTTATTCTATAAACAAGACCATTATGAAGACACAACAACAGTCGTTTGAAAAGTGTTTGGGAGCAATAAGGGTTAGATTGGCGTGTTCAAGAGCCGTTTGTAATTGTAATGTTTTTTTATTTTATTTATTTATTTATTATTATTATTATTATTTTTTTTTTTTGGGGGGGGTTGTGGACCTATTTTAAGTATTGTTATTACAGTTCTGATTTATTTATTTATTCCATTATGATTGCCATTATTATTATTATTACTTGTTTATTCATATCATTATTATTTTGTACATATATTATTGATGATGATTTTTATTGTTATTATTATCATCAGTTTTAACAAGTAATAAAGATGATTATTATACTTTTTGTTAATTGACATTATTATTATTATGTTCTTTATTATAATATTTTTTTTTACAATTATTATTTCTACTATCATTATTTTTTAAATTCATCATAATTTTTTTGTCATTATTATTTTTACAATCCTTATTATCTTTGCCAATCATTATTTCTTACAATTATTATTCTCCTCCTTATTACCATAATCATTATAATCATCATCCCTCTCATTGCAGTTGCGTGGATGGATGTGAAAACCGGAATAACCGAAGCCGAAGCCATGGCCAATTTGACCAACGTTCGGAAGGGTGGGAGTTGGTGGCCACAGGAGTGCTTGGCCCCATGGAGAGTGGCCATCGTGGTGCCATACAGGGACAGAGAGGACATGGTTCGTTTTATTATTATTATTATTATTTTTATTATTATTATTATTATTATTATTTAAAGTCCGTCTGTGTGTTTTGTTTTATTTTTATCACGTGTATTTATTCGTTTTTTTTTTCTTTTTTAAAGATTTTATGTAAGCGTGTTTCTGCTCTTTCCTTTTCTCTTTCTCATTTTTTCTCTCTTTCTGTCTTTCTTTCTCTTTTTCTCTCCCCCCTCTCTCTCTCTTTGTCTCTCTCTCTTCGTCTCTCCTTATCCCTGTCCCTGTCCCTCTCTCACCTCTCTCCTTCTCTTTCCCCCTCTTTCCCTCTCACCTTCTCTTTCCCTCTCGCTCCACCCCTCTTTCCCTCTCTCTCTTCCCCCTCTTTCCTCTTTTTTTCCCCCTCTCCCTCTTTCCTTCCCTTTTCTTTCCCTCTCCCTCTCCCCCTCTCCCTCTTTTTTCTCTAAAATTACCATCCCTCCAAACAATTATTTAAGTACTAACCCTTCCTTTCAGATTAGGATGAATGAATCTGCCTGGTCCTTGTCTTAACCATTATTTTTTTCTTTCTCACCTGCACATAGCTGGGTCCATTTCTAAACCACATGCACCCGTTTCTTCAGCGGCAAAAGCTCAACTATACCATCTATATCGTGGAACAGACAGGTCAGGGAGGGAGGAGGGAAGGGAGGGTAGGAGGGAAGGGAGGGTAGGAGGGAAGGGAGGGTAGGAGGGAAGGGAGGGTAGGAGGGAAGGGAGGGTAGGAGGGAGGGAGGGAGGGGAGGGGAGGGAGGGAGGGAGGGGAGGGAGGGGGGAGGGAAGGGGAGAGGGAAAGAGGGAAAGAAGGGAAAGGGTAGAGAGGGTAGGGAAGGGGTAAGAGAGGGGTAGGGAAGGGTAAGAGAGGGTGGAAGGGTAAGAGAGGGTAGGGAAGGGTAAGAGAGGGTAGGGAAGGGTAAGAGAGGGTAGGGAAGGGTAAGAGAGGGTAGGAAGGGTAAGAGAGGGTAGGGAAGGGTAAGAAGGAAGAAGGGAGAGGGAGGAGAGGGGAGGGTAGGAGGGAGGGGAGGGGAGGGTAGGGGGGAGGGAAGGTGAAAGGAGGGTAGGGGGGAGGAAGGGTAGGAGGGAAGGGTAGGAAGGAAAGTGAAAGGAGGGTAGGAAGGAAGATGGGAGGGAAAGAGAGGGTAGGGAAGGAGGGAAAGAGAAGGTGAGAGAGAGGGGTAGGGAGAATGATTTAAAATCAATTTCTTTCTTCAAAATTTCCATCGCACTATACAACTGTAAATGAAACTAATATTTCACAGTATTATCGGAAACACACATACACAAGCAACACATTTAAATCCTAACAACCTAACAACCTCAAGCCTAACAACCTCAAGCCTAACAACCTCAAGCCTAACAACCTCAAGCCTAACAACCTCAAGCCTAACAACCTCAAGCCTAAACCTCAAGCCTAACAACCTCAAGCCTTCAGTTACAACATCAGATTAAAAACCCTGAAACAGTAGCCATAACACTGCATCCACAATACTTGTCCAAAATCTCGGTTGTTAATTACAAACACCTAGTTCGGAAAACACACATGCTAGTTATCACCTGCCCGACCATTACCACGAACCGCCCACCGCCGAATCACAAAGACCACAACCATGCGAATACCTTTTCACCACCACAGACCCCTTATCCGCCCAAGCTCAACCATCATCACCATTGTCATCACCATCGTCAACGTCATTATCATCATCATCATCATCATCATCGCCGTCGTCATCATCATCATATCGTCGTCATTATCATCATCACCATCGTCGTCATTATCATCATATCGTCGTCATTATCATCATCATCATCATCATCATCATCATCATCATCATCATCATCATCATCATCATCAATCATTCATCATCATCATCATCATCAATCATCATCCATCATCATCACATCATCATCATCATCATCATCATCATCATCATCATCATCATCATCATCATCATCATCATCATCATCATCATCAATCATCATCATCATCATCATCATCATCATCATCATCATCATCAATCATCATCATCATCATCATCATCATCATCATCATCATCATCATCATCAATCATCATCAATCATCATCATCATCATCATCACCACCACCACACCACCACACACCACACCATCACCATCACCATCACCATCTTCACCTACCCTTCACTGCCTAATCACATACCCGACACATCGACACACAAACTCATTCACCAACGACCAACATACCCAACCCACATACCCCTACCTAACCAAGCATCCCACCCAACCCCACTACCTACCCAACCCACATGCGCACGCAACCCACATACCCGCCCACCCAACCCATATAACACCCATCAACCCACATACCCACCACCCAACCCACATACCACCCACCCAACCCACATACCCGCCCACCCAGACCACATACCCCCCCTACCCAACCCACATACCCCCCTACCCACCCACATACCCCCTACCCAACCCACATACCCGCCCACCCAACCCACATACCCGCCACCCAACCCACATACCCACATACCCCCTACCTAACCAAGCATCCCCACCAACCCACATACCCATCACCCAACCACATACCCCCTACCCAACCCACATACCCCCCTACCCAACCCACATACCCACCCCCCAACCCACATACCCACCCACCCACCCAACCACATACCCACCCCAACCACCCTACATACCCACCCCGAACTCACCCCCCCCCTGCTTCACCCTCACCCACCACTCTCCCCCTCCCCCTCCCCCTGCTTCACCCCTCACCACCCACTCTCCCCCTCTCCCTTGCTCCACCCATCACCCACCACTCTCCCCTCTCCCCCTGCCAGCGGAAAAGAGCTTCAACAAGGCCATGATGCTGAACATCGGCTACAAGCACGCCCAAGCACAGGGGCCGTGGGACTGCTACGTTTTCCACGACATCGACTGCATTCCCGAAGACGATCGGAATCTCTATTACTGCAGCACCCAGCCGAGGCACCTGGCCGTCAGTCCGGACAAGTTTTATTACAGGTGGGGGTTACTTTAGCATAGTTTACCGGGGTTACCTTGTGACAAACCGTGCGAATGCGATGGTAGAGCCTTTACTTCGGATTAAGATTTTAATAGCAGGTAGTAGGGTCTTTTAATGTTGGTTTTGGCATCGGTTTACCACACACCGTGCGAATGCGATGGTAGAGCCTTGACTTGGGTTTAAGATTTTAAGATTTTGATTGCGAGGGAGGGTCTTTTCATGTTGGTTTTGGGCGTCGGTTTACCACACACCGTGCGAATGCGATGATAGAGCCTTGACTTGGGTTTAAGATTTTAATTGCAGGTAGTAGGGTCTTTTAATGCTGGTATTGGTCATCAGTTTACCACAACACCGTGCGAATGCGATGACAGAGCTTAGACTTCGGATTAAGATTTCGTTAACTTGTTTTATCAAATAGAACAATATAACAACGTCTGAACTTCTGTTACATTCTGCAAATCTGTTAATTGTATTACAATTTTGCTTTGTTTTTTGTATTTTGATATACAGGTGTTCATTGATTTACTAACGCCAATAAAAGCCGAAATCCTGGCTCTACCGTCGTTAGTATTCTATATTATAATAATTATTATTATCAATAATAGAAGTAGTAATAGTAGTAATAGCTATAGAAGTAACATAGTAGTATTTGTATTATCGTGATTGTCTTCATCACCGTTATTATCATAATAATTAGTATTGTTGACACAATCATAATATTAGTCATTTTCATTATCATTCTCATTATCAATATAAACGATTGATGGATTCTTGGATTTTTACATTCCTTTTTCTGAATATATAATATATATATATATATATATATATATATATATATATATATATATATATATCATATATATCTCATATCATATCTCATATCATATCTGCCTGGAAGCTCGATTTTTTCTTTATTATCATTATTGTTGCTATTTCATTTCATTATCATATCGCTGTTATTGTTCTTATATCTCGTTCACCTGTTCAGTCTCTTCCCCTTCCCTTTTCTCTCCTCTTTCATCCATCTCCTCACCCATGTCTCCCCTCTTCTACATCCCTTCCCTCTCCCATGTCTCCCCTGTTCTACATCCTTCCTCTCCCTTACCACTCTCTCCTCTCTCCCTCTCTTCTGCCTCCTTCTCTCTCCTCCCCTCCTCTCCCTCTCTCTCCCTTCCTTCTCCCTCATATCTCCCTTCCTTCTCCCTCATATCTCCCTCTTCTCCCTCATATCTCCTTCTTCTCTCCCTCTTTCTCCCTCATATCTCCCTTCTTTCTCCTCATCCCTCCCTTCCCTCCCCTTACCCCTCCCCTCCCCTCTTCTGCCTCCCTTCTCTCTCTCCTCTCTTCTGCCTCCCTTCTCTCCCTCATCTCTCCCTTCCCTCTCCCTTACCCTACCTCTCATCCACCTTCCCCTTGCCCCCTTTCCCCTTTCATTACTAATCCTATTCCTCCCTCACCCAACTCCCTTCCTTCCCACAACCCTACCCTTCCCTCCTTCACCATCACCCCCTTTAACCCTCACTCCGTCCGCCATTTCCACCCCTCCCCCCCCCCCTTCCCTGCCCCCTTTCCCCCCTTCCACCCTTCTCTCACCCTTTCCCCCTTCCTTTTATCCCTCCCTCATCCCCTTGCTCTTGTTTCTCCCTCACCTGTTCCACCCTTCCCTTTGTTTCTCCCTCACCTTTATCACCCCTTTCCATCTTTTCCCCCTGCCACTTTCTACCCTTCCCTCACCCCCTTCTACCCTTCTTTCCACCCTTTCCTCGCGCCCTTCCACCCTTCCCCCATCCACCCTTCAAACTTTCCTTCACTCCCTTTCACCCTTCCCTCTCCCCTTTCACCATTCCACTCTTCTCCTCCCCTCTCCTCACCCCTTCACCCCCTCTCCCTCTCTCTCCCCCTCACCCACCCTCTCCCTCTCCTCCCCCTTCACCCACCCTCTCCCTCTCCCTCCCCCCTCACCCACCCTCTCCCCTCCCTCCCCCCTTCACCACCCTCTCCCTCTCCCTCCCCCCCCCCCTCTCCCTCTCCCTCCCCCCTTCACCCACTCTCCCTCTCCCTCCCCCCTTCACCCACCCTCTCCTCTCCCTCCCCCTTCACCCCTCCCTCTCCCTCCCCCCTTCCTCTCCCTCTCCCTCACCCCTTCCTCCCTCCCCTCTCCCTCACTCCCCTTCCTCCCCCTCTCCTCCCTCTTCTTCCCTCTCCCCCTTCCTCCCTCTCCTCTCTCTCACCCCCTGTCCCCCTTCCCCCTCCCCTCTCCCTCACCCCCTTCCTCCCCCTCTCCCTCTCTCTCACCCCCTTCTCCCCCCTCCCCTCTCCTCTCCCTCCTTCCTTCACCCCCCTCTCCCTCACCCCCCCCTCCCTTCCTTCACCCCCCTCTCCCTCACCCCCCCTCTCCCTCACCCCCCTCACCACCCTCCCCCTCCCCCTCTCTCTCACACACCCCACCTCCTCCTCAGCCTGCTCTACTCGTCCTGCTTCGGAGGGGCGTGCCTCATGGACGAGCGGCAGATGGAGCGGGTGAACGGCTGGAGCAACCGCTTCTACGGCTGGGGCGGAGAGGACGACGACATGTGGGAACGCATCCACGCCGAGGGCATGGAGGTCAGGCGCTACCCGGGGTTCATAGCCACGTACACTATGCTGGACCACAAGAGGGCGCGGCTCAATCCGAGGAGGTAGGTGGGGGGGGTGTATTAGGGGGGTGGGGGAGGGGGTGGAGGGAGGGGGTGTATTAGGGTGGGGGTGGAGGATGGGGTGGAGGGATGGGAGACGGTGGAGGGTAAAGGGAGGGATGGGGAGAGGGAGGAAGGGTGGAGGATGGGTGGAGGGATGGGGTGGAGGGATGGAAGACGGTGAACCACAAGAGGGCCCGGCTGAATCCGAGGAGGTAGGTGGGGGGGGGGATGGGGTGGAGGGATGGGATGGAGGGGGATGGGGTGGAGGGATGAGGTGGAGGGATGGGGTCGGGGAGGGGGTGGGAATGGGAGACGGTGAACCACAAGAGGGCCCGGCTGAATCCGAGGAGGTAGGTGGGGGGGGTGGAGGGGATGGGGTGGAGGGATGGGAGACGGTGGAGGGTAAAGGGGGGAAGGGAAACGGTGGAGGGTAAAAGGAGGGAGGGTGAGGGTGGAGGGTAAAGGGAGGAAGGGTGAGGGAGAGGGAGAAGGTGGAGGGAGGAAGGGAAGGGGTGGGTGGGGGGGTAAAGGTGAGGAGGAGAAGAGGGGGAGAGGGTGGAGGGTAAAAGGAGGAAGGGTGAGAGATGGAGAGGGTGGAAGGTAAAAAAGAGGAAGGGGGTGTGGGATGGGAGAGGTAGGAGAGATGGAGAGGGTGGAAGGGTGGAGGGAGGGAGAGGAAGAGGGTGATGGGAGAGGGGGAGAGGGAGGGAGAGAGAAGAGGGTGATGGGAGAGGGAGGGAGAGGAAGAGGGTGATGGGAGAGGGAAGGAGAGGAGAGGTGATGGGAGAGGGAAGGAGAGGAAGAGGGTGATGGGAGAGGAAGGAGAGGAAGAGGTGATGGGAGAGGGAAGGAGAGGAAGAGGGTGATGGGAGAGGGAAGGAGAGGAAGAGGGGTGATGGAGAGGAAGAGGGTGATGGGAGAGGGAGGAGAGGAAGAGGGTGATGGAGAGGGAAGGAGAGGAAGAGGGTGATGGGAGAGGGAAGGAGAGGAAGAAAGTGGAAGGGGGGGGAAGGGAGAGTGTGGAAGGGGGGGAGAGGGTGGAGGGTAAAGGGAGGAAGGGATAGAAGATATGAGAGGGAGAGCTGTAGACGAACGCTGTTAATCACTAACAATTTTTTTTAGATATCTATTTCTTTTAGCTTTCCATTATTTAGATTTTCATCGCTATATCAGCATGTGTCTATATTGTCTTATGTCTTTCATTCATTTATCTTATATTTTCTTACTTTTACAATGTACAGTTAGTCCTAAAGTGAGTGTGTCTGATGGCCACTCTGCCAACCTTGTTTTCTTCTTTTGTGATAAAAAAGAACTTCATATATTTTTCCAGAGAAAATCGAGTCACTCTTGGATTCTTTAAGGCCTATTTCTATCGGTTTCCTATTCAAAACACGTTCTCGACATGTTCCAAATAGATGGCACAAACCCTCTGTTTACCGGTTTCTAATCTAAACACGTTTTCGACAGGTATGAATTGATAGCACAAACTCTTTTTTTTTAATCGGTTTCTAAAACAATCGCGTTCTCGAAGTTACGAATCTATAGCCCACATTCCCCCCCCCCTTTCTCCCGGTTTCTAATCCTAACACGTTCGCGACAGGTACGAAAATAGAGATCCAAACTTTCCCCTTTTCCCGATTTCTAAACAAAAAACCTTGAAGTTATCAGTCAGCGGCCCACACTTTCTCTTTTTCACGGTTTCTAATCCAAATTCAGTCTCGACAAGTACGAATTCATGACACAATTTTTATTTTTATTACCGTCGGTTTCTAAGCAAAACACGGTCTCCTTTTCTACCTGTTTCTAATCCAAATATAGTCTCAACAAGTACGAATTGATGGCCTAAACTTTTTATTTCTATCGGTTTCTAATCCAAACACGTTCTCGACAGGTACGAACTGTTGGCCCAAACTATCCCCTTCTCCCGGTCTCTAATCCAAACACGTTCTCAACAGGTCTCTCTCTCTCTCTCTCTCTCTCTCTCTCTCTCTCTCTCTCTCTCTCTCTCTCTCTCTTTCTCTTTCTCTTTCTCTTTCTCTTTCTCTTCTCTTTTCTTTCTCTTTCTCTTTTCTCTTTCTCTTTCCTCTTTCTCTTTTCTCTTTCTCTTCTCTTTCTTTCTTTCTCTCTCTCTCTCTCTCTCTCTCCTTAATAATAGAAGAAGAGACAGACAGACAGACAGACCAGAGAGACAGACAGACAGACAGACAGACAGACAGACAGACAGACAGAGACATGACACGAATTGATGGCCCAAACTTTCCCCCCCTTTTTCGGTCTCTAATCCAAACACGTTCTCGACAGGTACGAGCTGTTGGCCCAAGCTAAAAGCTACTACAAGGAAGATGGACTGAACACACTCAACACCCTAGTTCGACGACCCGGCGCCTTCTCTACACGAATTCTTGTCGAAAATCTGAACTGCGTGGAGTGATGAAATTTCTGTTTATATTGAGAAAATGTGTATTTATAAAATTTTTCTATTTTAGACTTTGTTTAAGGTTCCTTTGTTTTATACATTTTTTTTTTAATTTATTTTTTTTGAGGGTGGGTGAGTGGGTGAGTGGGTGTGGTGATGAGTGAGGTGGGTGAGTGAGTGGGTGAGTGGGTGAGTGGGTGAGTGAGTGAGTGGAGTGATGAGTGGGGTGGTGGGTGGGTGAGTGGGTGAGTGGGCTGGGTGGTAGTGGTGGTGGTGGGTGGGTGGGTGGGTGTGGTTTTGGTGGTGGGGTTGGGTGGGGTGGGTGTGTGGGTGGGTGGGGGTGGTGGGTGGGGGTGGGTGGGTGGGTGGGGTGTGTGAGTGGGTGGGTGGTGAGTGGTAGAGTGGGTGGGTGAGTGTGAGTGAGTGAGTGAGTTGGGTGGGTGGGTTGGGTGGGTGGGTGTGAGTGAGTGAGTGAGTGAGTGGGTGAGAGTGAGTGAGTGGAGTGAGTGGGTGGGTGGGTGGAGTGGGTGTGGGTGGGTGGAGTGAGTGGGGTGTTGGGTGAGTGGGTGGGTGGGTGGGTGGGTGAGTGAGTGGGTGGGTGGTGGTGGGGTGGGTGGGTGGGGGTGAGTGAGTGGGTGGTGGGGTGGGTGGGTGAGTGCGTTGAGGTGGGTGGGTGCAGTGAGTGAGTGAGTGAGTGAGTGAAGTGAAGTTTGAGTGGGTTGGGTGAAGTGGGTGCGTGTGCGTGTGCGCGTGCGCGTGCGCGGCGCGGGCGTGCGTGTGTGTGGTGTGTCGGAAATGATTTATCTGGCAATGTCAAGAACGGTGATAAAGATAGATGATAAAAGATGACGCACAGGAGATAAGAAGGTTACCGTCACGTCTTGATTGAATGAGAATGAATGAATATCACACACACACACACACACACACACACACACACACCACACACACACACACACACACACACACACACACACACACACACACACACCCACACACACACGTACACACACACACACACACACATAAACACACACACACACACACACGAAAAAACGTATAGTAGATATAGATAAAGGAAGATACAGGTTAATAGAGATCGGACACCCTTTACCTACCACATCAATCGCAAGTGACGATGTTATTTCGCCGAATTTCTTATGTTGCCTAAGTAGCCTTTCTCAGTCGTATCTTATCTTATGGTATCTATAAGAAATCAATACAATAAGTAAGATTATCAATTGGATATATCAGTCAAGAGCTGAGAAGATAGGTGACCTGTCTGTGACCTGTCTGTGACCTGGTGGTGAGATTTACCATTTTTCACAAGAGATGATACTGGGTTTGTATAAATCAAAATTTATTTGAAATGCGGATCCCCAAATCCCATATATCTATGACTTGTGAAATC
>NW_020871123.1:96345-101345 GCF_003789085.1 Penaeus vannamei
AGCATATATACAGTAGTCCCAAAGCTCACTAACCCAAAGGAGTAGTTAGCTTGCGTAAGGAACCAAAACAAAACCGAAAAAATTCAGATTTATTATTTTTATTTTTTTTTTTTTTTTTTTTTTTTTACTTTCACTGCCTGAGGCTTCTGATCCTTCCCAAGATAAGCCGTTGTTTTTTCCCGGATTTTTTTTTCTTCAGAAATTGAGAGTAAAATGACATGACAGTGCATACTACATGACTAATGGGATGGCGTTAGACTTCAGTAGAAATGAAATGATAAGGACAAAGGGAGTGACGATATTTAGATGGTCCCAGCGCGGGGGGGGGGGGGCGGTAGATGCTACGCTGATAAAAACTCGATAAGACTTCCGGTTTTGCGTCCATATGGAGAGCTTTTATTGATATGCAAATGAAGATTGCAGTCAGCGTTTTATTTTGTTATTTAAGACGCTGAAATTTCATATTGCCTGCTCGCACATGGACTACTACTATTCTTGATATTTCTTTATATCATAAAATCAGACAATAAATGATTATGAATTGTGGAATGTATAAAGTATGCATTATCAGTGTATGTTTTGATCAGATTTCACGCAAATGCAATTTCAAAAAGGTTTTGTTTACATGCAGAACCACTCGATAATTTTATCCTTAGTGCACATCAAACGTTTAAAATACGCCACTATTTACGCGTCATGTGATTCAGTCAATCAGTCATGCACAAAATTCACAGGCAGAGTAATAGTTGAGTAACATTTCTTTTGTGATTTCAGGCCAGGCCTCTTGTCGGTCTCTGCTCGAAGCCGGAGCGGCGACGCCTACACTGGGGGCAGAAGGAAGACCCCTTCACTGTTGTCACGGAAGGAATGGTCGATCTCGCACGCAGAATCAAGGGGAATTCGCCCTTCGCTTATTCCGTAAGTGTTTGAGAGAGAGAGAGAGAAGAGAGAGAGAGGAGAGAGAGAGAGAGAGAGAGAGAGAGAGAGAGAGAGAGAGAAAGAGAGAGATTTAATGGCGGGCACGCCTTTACCCGTCATGCCATAATGACATATGACATATACACCGTCAAGACTGGGACAGACAATTCTGTCCCAGTCATGATAAAGGCAAGATGACTTCCCTTTCTGCAATGGCTAAAATATGTAATGACTGTCAATTATCAACAAACCCGCCTCCATTAGGGTTTTGGGCAGATAACATAACAAGCTCGAAATTGTTGTCAACTTCAAACAGCTGTTTTGATTCCTGATAAACGACACAAAAACGACTTAAAATTGTTCTAAGAACTGTTACAAACTTCAAAATGGAAGAAAACTGCAGCAAAGTAAACCAAATATGGCACAGAATACCGCTGTGACTCACTAAAACGTTGTCATATATAATTCCTTTTTTATGAGGGCTTAGCATGGATGTAAGCGCATGATTGTTACTTAAATCATGACCGTGTATGCGCAATATCCTTCTCATGCCTATTATTATCTAGCGTTCTTTCTCTACTTTATCTATGCGCCCAATTAACAAGCCCTTCATCCCACAGGTCCATAACAGCCTCCTCCTCCATGGTCGAGGTCATGCTCGGGAATGCACTTTCTACACCTTGAGAGATCACCCCGATTCCCATGTTGTTATGTGGCGGTATTTGGTGAGCAACTAAATCTCCCTCACTTTGTGTTTTGCAAATGAAGCGTCTTGTTCGTTATCAGTCATATGATGATAATGGCAAGAGCGATGGCAAGGAAACGATGGCGTAATGAGCAGGTCGTTGGGTTGCCGGAACAATCTCAGCCATGATCTGTGTGACGTGTTTCAGCAACCGTCGAACACCTTGCTGGCCGTCCACTGTCGGAGGAGGAGGTCCCCCTGCTGAAGGAGTCCCTGATGCAGTCGCAGCTGATCGACTGGAAGGGAAGGCTGTGCGTGTTCCACGTGCCTGAGTATCTGGTGGACACCGTGAAGGACGTCGTGGAGGACAAGGGAGGCCAGGAACTGACGATCAATAAATGCTGCACTTATACTGGTGATAATATTGGGGATCCTCATGCTTATCTGGCGGAGAATCCAATCCGGTAAGTAGGCGTTAGACGTTACACACACATTTAGTCGGAAGCAAAAACACCATCATAATATTGAGGCAAAAAGAATGAACCACATTATGAATCTTAATACTTAGTCACTGTCCCGTTGCAACGTCTACCCTTAAAGGTGTCCGGCTGGATTCCGGGTAGCACGGCTGGGCAGGGCTGGAGTCAGCCTCATGAGGAACACAGCGGAGTACGACATATGCAGGACTCTCGACGACATGGTTCACATCACGAAGCACGCCCCTTCGGTCGGCCTATACCAAGACCCGAGCGTAGAAGAGGAAACCTGCGTGGACATTGAGAACGTGCCGTTCGCTGGGGACGAGGAGGAGCCTGTAGCTTGGGTCACAACTTCATTCTACGGAGCGATGGGCACCATGATGACCTTGGAAGGGTATCAAAGTCGCGGGTATGGAGAGCTGGTGACTCGGGTTATCGCACTGATGCTCGCTGCCCAGGGTTACGTCCCCGTGGGCCATATAGACGTTGATAATTTTTCTTCTGTGAAAATGGTCAACAGGATAGGCACGGTGCCTATGTCCCATTATGACTATTTCATGTTCCGGAAGTGAGCCAAAGATGCCTCTTTATCAATTACAACTTCACAGAGACATGTACAGCGAAGTGAAGATTTACATCCTTTAGATATTCCTTTTTCAAGTCATTTCACTAAAGCTTTTTGGAATCCGGCAACTGGCAACTGTCTTCCCTGTGTGGTGGTTGGACCCAGGCGGTTGGGCGGTTGCGGCAAAGGCCCCCGGCTTGAATGTCTGACCCCGCGAGCAGGCATTTTGATATATGGATTTGTTGTCTGTCGGTCTATATGTATGTTTCTGTCTATCTGTTTGTCTCTCGATATGTATATATGTGTGTGTGTGTGTTGTGTGTGTGTGTATATATATATATATATATATATATATATATATATATATATATATATATATATATATATATATACTGCATACATATATATATGTGTGTGTGTGTGTGTCCATGTATGTATATGTGTATATATATGTATATATTATGTATATATATGTATATATAATGTATATATATGTATATATATTTATATGTATGCATACATATATGTATATACATGTATATATATATATGTATATATATATATATATATATATAATGTATATATAATATATATAATATAATATATATAATATGTAGTGTATATATACATATATATATACAAATATATATATATTCATATATATATACAAATATATATATATATATATATTCATATATATTTTTTATATATATGTATATACATATATATATATATATGTATATATATGTATATATATATATATATTATATATTATATATGTATATATATATATATAATATGTATATATGTATATATATGTATATATGTATATATATGTTATATATGTATTATATATGTATATATATGTATATATATGTATATATGTATATGTATATATTATATATATGTATATATGTATATATATGCATATATATGTATATATGTATATATATGTATATGTATATATATATATATAATGTATATATATACATATATACACACAAATACATATAGACATATAGAGATGGCTTTTAATCTATATATGTATATATAGATAAATATAGATTGTATAAGTAAAGATATGAATGTATATGGGTGGATAGATTGATGCAAAGAGATATGTATATATGAAATATCTGTGTCTCGGTTATGTATATGTACATATGAAACAATACTCGACTTTTGAAAGACGTTTTCTCACCACATTTTATTTTCATGCTTTACTGTTTATGAGTACCATTATTATTTGTATAAAGGTGGTCTGTATTATTATTAAAAAATAAAACACTGTTTTAGTACGTGTAGGCAATGGCTGTTTATCAATAAAGTACCATGTTATCTTTTTTTTTTCTTTTTTAATCAATGCTTACATCCTCATATTATCGGAAAATTTGTCTCATAGTCTTTTTTTTGCAATAAGTAATGCACTAGAGTACTTTCAAGGAAATGAATAACCTAATAACTGTAGTGTTGTTATACATATCCAGGTATAGCGTGTATATTTCCATACAGGTAACACCACGTTTACAACTAAGGCTGCAAACGAAACAAAATTTAACCTCACACCAATGACATTCACACTGCGACGATAACTTTCTTAACCCTAGATTTATTTTTATTAATTACATTCATAGTACGACCCTAAATATTTTTTTCAGGGCTTTTGTCTAATATTTGTTTTCGTGGCATAGATACAGGACTAATTGGTGGCTATATAAAATTCTCGTACACCCGCGCCAAAGCTCGTTCTGTGGTCACAGGGTATAAGCTCAGTGAATTTATTTATTTTGTTCACTTTGACACGTTTATTGTGAGGCAGAAAAATGACATCTCAAAAGGTTGGGGGTAAGTTAGGTTGTCCTGACTCCTATCTTAATAATTGACACTAGAGGTTCTATTATCTTTCGCATACAAGTATCAAGGAAAGAAATAACAGGTGGATGTGAGTGTGCTCCTGGGTAGAAAGGAGAGAAAGTAGTGGGTATTGTGATTTCTTAACGGCTTTCTAACCTGCGCCACAACACGACCGTATAATTAGAGATTTTTGGTGGTTTTAGCATCACCCGCAAACGCTTCCACACAAATGTCTATCTATCATTTTCTTTTTTTTATGTTAAGTGAGAGAAAAATAGTTACACTGACCTTTCACATACAAACCTACCAATTTAGGACGTGCTGCACAAACAGGCTGATTTACAAGGGCATATATTCGCATCACGTATGCTGATATCTCCATGCTAAAGGCATACCGCATTTCCTCAATATCCATTGCATCTTCTAAGAAGTTAACTGATAGGACACATCCTTTTATTGTCAAAAGAAACAGAAATATTCTTTCTTTTTCTCCAAATTG
>NW_020871123.1:121345-128845 GCF_003789085.1 Penaeus vannamei
GACGTGAATGTGGAGTGAAAAAATGTACGTGAATGTGGAGAGAAAAAAGAAAAAAATACGTGAATGTGTAAAAAAGGTACAAAATGTGGAGTAAAAGTACGTGAATGTGGAGTTTAAAAAAAGTACGTGAAAATGGAGTAAAAAGTACGTGAATGTAGAGTAAAGTACTTGAATGTGGAGTAAAAAAGGTAAAGTACGTGAATGTGGAGTAAAAAAAAGTACGTGAATGTGGAGTAAAAAGGTACAAGAATGTGGAGTAAAGTACTTGAATGTGGAGTAAAAAAGGTAAAGTACGTGAAAATGGAGTAAAAAAAAAACGTGAATGTAGAGTAAAGTACATGAATGTGGAGTAAAAAAGTACGTGAATGTGGAGTAGAAAAAAAGTGCGTTGCGAGTAGGTGTTGAATATGCGTAAAGATGTTGAATATGTTGTAAAAGAATGTGGTGAAAGTGCGTTGTATATGGATGTGGAAAGAGTGTGTTGCTTGTGGATGTTGTGAAAAGTGCGGTACAAATGGATATAGAAGATTCATGTATAGTTGTATGGCTGTATGTTAAAGACGAAGGACATGGAGAGAGAGAGAGAGAGAGAAAGAAAGAGAGAGAGAGAGAGAGAGAGAGAGAGAGAGAGAGAGACAGAGAGAGAGAGAGAGAGAGAGAGAGAGAGAGAGAGAGAGAGAAGAGAGAGAAAAGAGAGAGAGAGAGAGAGAGAGTAGAGAGAGAGAGAGAGAGAGAGAGAGAGAGAGAGAGAGAGAAGAGAGAGAGAGAGAGAGAGAGAGAGAAGAGAGAGAGAAAAGAAGAGAAAGAGAGAGAGAGAGAAAGAATTCGCATGCAGATGTGAAAAAGAGCGAGTAAATACACATTAAAGAACAATATAACTTATTTTGATTCTAAATTGATAAGTAAACCAGGAGCATCACCACATGGCGTGTAGACGGCAGTGTACCGACTTGACATTGGCTTCCCCAGTTTTTCCTCCTGTCCGACACACACACACACACACACACACACACACACACACACACACACACACACACACACACACACACACACACACACACACACACACACACACATATATATCACATACCATAATTTTCCCCTTCCCTCTCTCCTACCCTCCCACTCTTCCTCTCTGTTATTTTCCCCTCCCTCTCATTCACTCCTACTTCCTTTTTCTCCTATTCTCTTCTTCCCCTTTCTCATTCTGTCCTTTCTCTTCTCTCATTCTCTCCTCCTCTTCTCTCATTCTATCCCCTCCCTATTTTTAAAATTCTCTCCTCCGTTCTCTCGATCCCTCTCTTCCCCCTCCTCTCATTCTCTCTTCCTCTCTTTATCCCATTTTCCTCAGTCTCCCCCCTTCCTATTTTTTTACCATTCTCTCTTCCCTCTTTATCATTCTCCTCTTCTCTCTTCCCCCTTCTCTCATTCTCCCTTCCTTCCTCACTTTCTCTTCTTCACGTCTCTCATTCTCCTTCCTCTCCTTTCTCTCATCACCCCCCCTTGTCTTTCGCACCCACACCCCTTACACTCCAGACCGTTCCAAACCTACACACAATACCTCCCCTCCTCTCTCAATCTCTCTCCTCCCCCCTCCTTTCTCTCATCCTCTCCCCTCCATCTATTTCCCACCCACACCCCCTTCCACTACCAGACCTCCCTCTCTCTCTCTCAATCACTCTCTTTCCCCCTCCCTCTCCCATCTCTTCTCCTCCTCTCCCTTCTCTCATCCTTCTCCCCTCCTCCTCTTTCCACCCACACCCCTTCCCCTCCAGACCTCTCTCTCCCTCTTTCAATCTCTCCTTCTTCCCCCTCCCTCTCTCCATTTTTCCACCTCCCCCTCACTCTCTCAATTTTTCCACCTTCCCCCTTTCTCTCATCCCCCCTCCCTTTCTCTCATTCTCCCCCCTCCCTTTCTCTCTCCCCCCCCCTCCCTCCCTTTGTCTCATCCCCTCCTCCCCCTCCTTTTCTCTCATTCTCCTCCTTCCCTTTCTCTCCTCCTCCCGCCCTCCCCTTTCTCTCATCCTCTCTCCTTTCTCTCTCCTCCTCCCCCTCCTCCCTTCCCTCTCTCCCTCTTTCTCTCCTCCTCCCCCCCTGCCCTCCCTTTCTCATCCTCTCCCCCTCCTCCCCCCTTCCTCCTCCCTCCCTTTCTCTCATCCCTCCTCCCCTCCCCTCCTCCTCCTCTCTCCACCCACACCCTTCCCCTCCGGACCTTCCCAAAACCCCACACACAATACCTCGTGATCAGACACCTCCTGCGACGTCTCGGATGTCTCTGAGGACGTCGTCGGGGTGATGGGTCGCGTGTCCTCGGGCGTCGCCAAGCCTATGTTGATGAGGATCTCCCCAAGAACGTCTTCAGGTTCCTCCTCACTCTGGCGTAGCATCGAGTAGACGACTCGTGGGTACCGCCTGGAAGGAGAGGGTGACGTAAAGGGTTCATGAGTGTATTGTTATCATTGCTGTTGTTATCATTATCATTTTTATTGTTTTTCTTTTGTAGACGACTCGTGGGTACCGCCTGGAAGGAGAGGGTGACGTGAAGGGTTTATGAGTGTATTGTTATCATTGTTGTTATTATCATTATCATTTTATTGTTATTCTTTTGTAGACGAGTTGTGGGTACCGCCTGGAAGGAGCGGGTGACGTGAAGGGTTTATGAGTGTATTGCTTATCATTGCTGTTGTTATCATTATCATTTTTATTGTTATTCTTTTGTAGACGACTCGTGGGTACCGCCTGGAAGGAGAGGGTGAAGTGAAGGGTTTATGAGTGTATTGTTATCATTGTTGTTATCATTTTCGTTTTTATTATCCTTTTTGTTATGATAATTATCATTTTGTTTGTTATCATTATCATCATTTTGTTTATTATAATCATTATTTTGTTTGTTTGTTATCATTATCATTATTTTGTTTGTTATCATTATCATTTATATTTATATTTCATATTGTTCATTCATGCATCAATTTATTCCTTTTTCTTTTTTGTTTTTTCAAGTCTCCATTTGTTTAATTTTGCGTTGCTATTTTCCATCATTATTTTCATTTATCAACATTCATTCCCTTATCCATATCACGAAGATAATCTTTTGATAATTGAGAGCTGAGTGATGATTATTCTACAACAACAGCTTTGCAAAAACATTTAAAACACTGATAATTTAATAATGATAAATCTTTGATAACTGACTTGATAATGATAATTATTTGGCAAATTGCAGGTTAGTGATAATAACTAGATAACTGACAGTTTGTTAATTGGCGATTATTCGAAATACAATAAGCATTCAACCACCCATTATACAACCCCATAAATCTATATCTGCCTTGATATAAAAGGTATAATTATCATTATTTTCGTACTAATAATGTGGATATCTTTACCTGTTGTACTGTAGTAGTTTCTTAAGCACTAGTTAATTAATTAATGTATTTATCACCTTCTTTCTTCCTTTATTTTTATTTTTACTTTGATTATCATTTTTTTGTTTGATATATGATAATCAATTAGAGGATTTTTTTTATTAGTTTTTTTTTCGTCTTGTATGAAAATACACTGTGGCAAACGTATGTGTAGCATCATTACGAGTTTGTGAATGTCATAGCCGTAGTTGAAAAGACCAAACAAAACTGAATATTCATTACCATCATAATTGCAATTAGCATAATTATCTTGTGACATTCTCCGAGTTTCCAATATATAGATATATATAAATATTTATGCGATATCATATCAACCTGGTTTTTTCCAATTTCATAATGGGTATCAGTCAATAAATCAATACTTATTTTATATTGCTATTCTACCTTCTATTATTCAGAATAAAACAATTTTCTACATTAATATTTCAGATAAAGATGACTGTTTATTGTTTTAACTAATCTATACACTCATGTTTATTAATTCATTAATTATCTATTCAACTAATCCATACACGTGTTTTATAATAGAAAATAAGTGAATAAGATATGTACACGCACACATACATATCAATCTACCTGTCTATCTACATATCTATATCAATCTACCTGTCTATCTACATATCTATATCAATCTATCTGTCTATCTACATATCTATGTCAATCTACTTCTATCTACATATCTATATCAATCTACCTGTCTATCTACATATCTATATCAATCTACCTGTCTATCTACATATCTATATCAATCTACCTATCTACATATCTATGTCAATCTACCTGTATTATCATATATCTACCTGTCTATATCTTATCTATATCCAATCTACCTGTCTACATATCTATATCATATCTACCTGTCTATCTACATATCTATATCATCTACCTGTCTATCTACATATCTATATCAATCTACCTGTCTACCTGTCTATCTACATATCTATATCAATCTACCTGTCTATCTACATATTTATATCATATCTCTCTTTCTTTCGCTTTTTTTCTTTCTCTTTCTTTCGCTTTCTCTCCGCTTTTCTTTCTCTTTCTCTCTCTCTCTCGCTCTTTTTCTTTCTCTCGCTCTCTCTTTCTTTCGCTTTCTTTCTTTTCTTTCTCTCTCTTTCGCTTTCTTTCTCTTTCTCTCTCTTTCTTTCTCTTCTCTCGCTTCTCTTTCTATTTTCTCACTCTCTCTCTTTTTCTATTTTTTTATTTCTCTTTCTTTCGCTTTTTTCCTCTCTCTTTCTTCTCTTTCTCTTTCTCTCTCTCTCTCCGCTTCTCCCTCAGGGAAATCAGCGACAGCATCCTTCCTTCGACTACCTCTCATTCGGGGAAATCTTCGTTGTTGTTCTTGAAAACCGATCCAAAATAAACTTACTTTTCTATATCGTCAAAACCTTAGGTTGGTCTCATCTTAACCTCAACGTAAGTCAAAAAACGCAAAAAAAAAGAAAAAAAAAATGAAGAAAAGAAAAGAAAGAAAATAAAGAAGAAAGGAAGAAAAAAAAGGAAAAAAGAAAAAAGAAAAAAGGGAAAAGAAAAAGAAAAGAAAACGTAACCCGGAATTAAGACACGAAATGAAAAAACGCCAAAAATAAAAAGAAAAAAAAAAACAAGAGAAAGAAAGAAAGAAAAAAAAGGGTTACATATATTCCTTGCGATTGTATTATTTTAAAAACACGATTTTTATATTTTTTAACCATAGCAGAATATACAAGTTATCCCTAAAGAGATACATTTCCTGATGTAAAACTATCATGCTTATTTAGCTTTTAAATTAAAATTTGGGATGCAGGTGTGTGTGTGTAACATATGTATACTTAATTGATTATCTATACACACACAACTCTCTCTCTATTTACCTCCCCATCTCTATCTCTCTCTGTCTTCCCTTCCTTCTCCTCCTCTCTCTCTCTTTCTCTTCCTGGATGCAAGCGTGTTTAATATATCGATTCGTAATTATCTTTTCACACGCAAATCTCTCTCTCTCTTTCTATCTATTTATTTCTCCCTTTCTATCTCTCTGTCTTTCCCTTCCTCCTCCTCCTCTCTCTCTTTCTCTTCCTGGGATGCAGGCGTGTTTAATATGTCTATTCGTAATTATCTATTCACACACAAATCTCTCTCTCTTTCTCTCTCTCTCCCTCTCTTCTATCTCTCTCTCTTCTCTTCCTCCTCCTCCTCCTCCTCTTCCTTTATCTCTCTTCCTTTCCATTCTTCGTTTCAAGAATAACTAACCACGTCTTAAAAAATATTTTACTTTCCTATTTTTCAGATGAACATTTGAGATCAATAATTATTAAACGTTTATAATGACAATGGAATAGTTTTACTAAAACTTTCGTAATGATTAAAACTTGAACATTATTAAGGATTATTGTTAATTATACAAAAAATAACGATGATGATAAGATTAATAATAGTAAGGATTATGAAGGTGTTATGGAGATTGTGGTTATGAATATGATGCTATTGATTATCATAAGAAAACATATACGTGTGTGTGTGTTTACATATATATATATATATATATATATATATATATATATACACATTCAAATATATATACAAATACAAATATATACAAACATTCATACATACACACACACACACACACACACACACACACACACACACACACATATATATATATATATATATATATATATATATATATATATATATATATATATATATGTATGTATGTATACACATACATATATACAAACATATATATATATATATAATATATATATAATATATATATAAAATATATACACATAACTTTAATGAAAATGCCAACAAAAGCAGTATTATCAAAACACCTACAATAATAATAATGATAACAAAAACAATAATAATAAAATAAATCATATCAACAAGAATGACAGCAATAAGAGACCCACAGTAATATCTATATTGCAAAACCAATATGAACGATGATGATCATGTTAATGACAGAGCAGCAATAACATCACCATAATCAACAATAAAAGTGTTGATAATATCACGACAAAGATAATAAATGCAACAGTAATAGAATAACAATAATAGAAGTATGAGTATGACAAATAACAACAGCACTATCATTGTTAATAACAATAATTATTATAATAATAATAGCATTATCAATCTTCTTAACAAACAAACAAACAAAACACACGCACACACACACACATATATGTATACATCGCATATATCTTACTATACTCCGTTTAATTTGAGGAAAAGGAACACTTGGCAACTGTCCTTTGACTCCGGGTGCTTCGATTCGCCAAATCTCTCCTCAAGAGAAAAAGAATAAAGTGGTGTATGGTACTGAATATAGTGTATGTGACTTAAAGCAACAACAAACATATATAAGCCTAAGTAGTAAGTGTCAGATGAATAGCATAAGAAAAAGTATCAGGACTTCCCAACAGTGTTACCACCATTACCGCAAACGATACGAATGCAACGCCAGAGCCATGGCTTCGGCTTAAATTTGTGTTGGTAATCAGTGATGCCGTATACTTCATGATCCAAAATACACAAAACTGTAATACAAGTAAAAGATTAGCAAAATTTAACTGAAGTGCAGCCGTTGCTATTGGTTAATATAATATGTTACAGAGATCTTAATCCGAAGTTTAGGTTCCATCATCGCATTCGTACGGTCTGCGGCAATGGTGGATTCAATGCTCCCCAAAATCTAGAGCGATTTATCAGTTTCCTTGTGGTAGTTGAACGCACCTTTGGGAAGAAAATTTGAGAAAATCGACAACAAATACAGTATTGTATAGTGATTTTCTTCGTTTTAAAAGGAAAGAGAGAGAGAGAGAGAGAGAGAGAGAGAGAGAGAGAGAGAGAGAGAGAGAGAGAGAGAGAGAGAGAGAGAGAGAGAGAGAGAGAGAAAGATGGCGACAGTGAAGAAAAAATAAATCGGCAATAAAAAAACAACAAAAAAATAAACACTGAGAGAGAGAGAGAGAAACAGAAACAAATATAAACACCGACCACGTGAACGAAATTTATCACACCATTTCCTTTCATCGCGATACGTCTGTCAGCCGACCCACGCAAAGTGAACGATATATCACAT
>NW_020871123.1:138845-146345 GCF_003789085.1 Penaeus vannamei
GGATGACTTACTTCCACAAGAGTGGCCGATCGGGTGAAGTAACATCGCTGGAATGAATGGGTGTGGAGGGGGAACGGAACAGCCAGTTAGAGGGGAGTAGCATGGAAGACAGTGTGGAGAAAGGGGACCGCCGATGAAGTGTGTGTGCTCAGACGCCGTGTAGAAATAACACATAAGCTTGGGATAAATGTAATAATGCAGCCGCCTCCAAGAAAGGTAAGAACAGGCCCGTTCCGCCGTTTCAGGGGAGCTAAGGTTTCCACTTCGTAATTCGTTGTGTTTTCTGATTCTGGGGCTGGGAGATGAATGAACTGCTAGGCAGACCACTGTTGAAGTACTGTCGTGAGTCTTTTGGTCTTCTCGAGGGCTTAAAATGGTCAGCGTTTTGAAACAGGGAGGAAAAAAAATCAATCGGTAATGGCAGTCATTCTATACGGAAGACTTATGTGTGCTAATCCTTTGGAACTAGAATAAGGTTTATTTTGAATTAAGGGATTGAACTGTGATTATTTACTGTATGGTTTTCAAGAAGATCCTTATCTTCTTAGATACTGTATTGCATTGCGGGAAATACAGAGGAAGAAAAGATTTCTGATTTTTAAATAAATAAGTCAGACCATAAACAGAGGCATTGGTTTTGAATCCAGGTATACGACTGTGGTGGATATATTGACATATTCAGGATTTGCGAGGGAGTTTGTGTATGTGAGTGTATGTATGCATATCTATCCTTACGTCTACCTATCTATCTACCTATCTATCTATTTGACTATCTATCTATCTATTTTACTATCTATCTGTCCTTATATAGGTATATATGTATCTATGTATAGCCGCACGCACTTCAATGCTACCGTACTGTACAGAGTACTTGACATACAAGTACCCGCCCACATAGTCATACACGCACAGAAGCACGCATTCACACCCACGCATACCGATACGCACACGGAGCTTGCACCCACGCCCTCTAAGACTTACACGAGTAGAATTATACATTGTTTTATATATATATATATATATATATATATATATATATATATATGTGTGTGTGTGTGTGTGTGTGTGTGTGTGTGTGTGTGTGTATGTGTGTGTGTGTGTGTGGTGTGTGTTGTTTATGTATATATTACATATATGTATATATATTTGTATATGCACACATATGTATATGTGTGCATATGTATATGTATATCCACACGTAACTACACACACACACACACACACACATATACACATATATTTGTACATATACACACACACATATATATACATATACATATATATGTGTGTGTGTGTATGTGTGTGCATGCTTTTGTATATGTATATATATACACAAACACACACATGCACTCACTCCCTCAGACATTTCCAAACAAAACTCAATATCGCAATGAACCTTCTGCCATCCCCTGGGCGGGTGTAGCAGGGCGGTCAAAAGTCGATTCTCGTGGTAGTGATGATATTGGCGGATGGGAGGCAGCCACACGCAGAGCTACTGTACTTCCATCTTAGAAAAAGATCAATATTTCCCCTCACCCCCTCTCCCTACTTATAGCTGGGGCACTCGGCCAGGGGGAAGGAAGCACAGGCGGTACAATAGAACCTTGGTGTAGGTCCTTCCACTCTTAGGCGGGTCAGGGAGGTTACGAGCGCTACTCTAGAAACGCGGTGGGAAGGTCCTTTTGATCATAGGACCTGTAGCATGGGAGGGTCAGGGGGAAGTATGAGTTATTATAGGGCCTTAGGGTAGGTCCTTTTGATCATAGGACCTGTATCATGGGAAGGTCAGGGGGAAGTATGAGTGTTACTATAAGACCTTAGGGTAGGTCTGTTAAATCATAGGAGAGTTTGGGAGGAAGTACAGGTATTATTATAGAATATTGTTGTAGGTCCTGCTCGTCACAGAGAGATCATGGGAAACATACATCTTACTATATAGGAGAATTGTAATATATTCTTAAGTATAAACAGAGCTCAAGGGAAATATAAATCACACACACACACACAGAGAAGAACCGTTCGTGCTAAGTATAGTCATAGAAAGGTTAGGAAGGAGAAAAACGTATTATTTCTCAGTAACTTTATCATTGAAAGGTCAGGGAAAGTATAGAACCTGATGCAGGACCAGCATGTAGGTCCTCCTTAGACCATCACAAAAAGAGGTCGAGGAAAGCATAGTCCTTGCTAAAGAAACGTGATTTAATAGAAAGATATAGGAAGACATTCGACCTTGACGTAGAAATCTTCATATCGACTCCTGTTTTGTACAGTAAGGTAGGGCTATGTAGCTCTTTCCTGCAATAATCAAACATGGGCATTTGATTTAAAAAAAAATGACAAGTACTAAATCTTTCGTGTCAATTTGAAATGTGGAATTACAAAGCGAGTGCTTATTCATTTTCTGTGACCCACGAAATACGACACGCAAACTTTTATGTGTTGAGTGGGCCGGCTGCCACACGTCAAATTATGATTAATTATCGATGTGATTCGTCAAACGATAAGCATAATTGGTATTTTTTGGTGTGTACGTACTAGTTTAATATTACAGGGTACAGTAGTACTTAAGCTTTCTTTAAGCAGCAAATTAACATTAACTAAGAATGGTGAAGTTCGTTTAAATGTAAAACTATATATAATTTTGTGACTGATGACTCCGTGCGATGATGGATTACCTTGGGTACAAATATATTTTAATGGAATTGTGTGCTTATGGTGATTATAAGATTATGAATCAAGATAGTACATAGTTCCACTGACGTAAGCCGTTACAGCATTAACTTTGGTAAAGTTTATATTTCATTTTAATATGGGATTTGCGCGAGAAAAAACATAAGCTGTAATTAAGTACTTTTATTAAACATGTACCCAGAGAGGTGGTTATGTAATATTTTGCAGAAGGAACGTTATATTATACTGCAGTTGTCGATACAAATATATTGATTATTATTCTTGCATACATATAGACAGATGGAAGATCTATGAGATATGTGTATGCATTGATATAATATGCATACACGAGCACACTCACACACGAATGCTTGATATAATTCCAACGTCCACACACACACACACACACACACACACACACGCACAACACACACACACACGCACACACACACACACACACACACACACACACACACACACACACACACACACACACACACACATTTGCATACAAATTGTACTCGTGTGTATATTTTATATATGTATATGTATACAATGTACGTATATATGAATAAGCTTATCTGCAGTACACGTATGTATGTACGTATGTATGTATAAACACTAGAAACTCACAACTGCCTTTTGTGAGTGCATAGTATTCTTCTATTTCTTTCTGTATTGATTCTTTTTGTTTAACCCCCCACCCCCCACCCCCGTCCCCTCTCTCTCTCTCTCTCTCTCTCTCTCTCTCTCTCTCTCTCTCTCTCTCTCTCTCTCTCTCTCTCTCTCTCTCTCACACACACACACACACACACACACACACACACACACACACACACACACACACACACACACGTACGCAAGCACGCATACACACACACACACACAAACATACACACACACACACACACACACACACACACACACACACAACACACACACACACATATATATATATATATATATATATATATATATATATATATATAATATATATATGTGTGTGTGTGTGTGTGTGTGTGTGTGTGTGTGTGTGTGTGTGTGTGTGTGTGTGTATAGCGAGGAGGGAGAGAGAGAGAGAGAGAGAGAGAGAGAGAGAGAGAGAGAGAGAGAGAGAGAGAGAAGAGAGAGAGAGAGAAGAAAGAAAAAGAAAGAAAAAGAGAGAGAGAGAGAATGTATATACTTGTGTAGATACAAGCATTTGCATCAGGCAATATATACTGCAAATCCGTGTATAAACAAGTGTGAACGATTCCCCTTGTCCGATCGAGTATCAATATATTTGCATAATTCGAAATAAGTCAGACTTTCTTTATCACTCGTTTCTCAAATGAAGACCCACTGTCGTCTTTTTTTTTCCTTATAAGATTATAATTATCGCCTTTCTCTGCTTTAAGACTTATCGTTCTTTTCTCTTAATAAGTCTTTTATTGACGCCTTTCTCTCATTTAAGACTTATTAACGTGTTACTCTTCTTTAAGGCTTTTAGTGTCGTCTTTCTCTCCTTCAAGATTTTCTTTATTAACCTCTTTCTCTCCTTTAAGGCTTTTATTATCGTCCTTTTCTTCTTCAAGACTTTTATCATCGTCCTTTTCTCTATTTAAGTCTTCTATTATCGCCTTCCTCTCCTTTAAGACGTTTATTATCATATTAATCTCTTTTTAAGACTTTTATTATCGTCTTTTCTCAAGACTTTTATCATCGTCTTTCTGTCCTTTAAGACTTTTATTATCGTCTTCCTCTTCTTCAAAACTTTCTTTATTATCGTATTTATCTCCTTTAAGACTTTAATTATCATCTTGCTCTTCTTCAAGACTTTCTTTATTATCTTCCTCTCCTTTTCATGACTTTCATTATCGTCTTTTTCTTCTTCAAGACTTTCATTGTTGTCTTTCTTTCCTTTTAAGCCTTTCATTCTCGTTATCGTCCTTTAGATTTGCATTATCGTAATTTTCTCCTTCAAGACTTTTATCATTGCATTTCCTTCCTCTCAGACTTTTGTTATCGTCCTTTGCTCCATTTCCTTCTTTCATTCTCGTCTTCTTCTCTTTTTAAGATTTGCGTTATCGTAATTTTCTCCTTCAAGACTTTTATCATTGCCTTTCCTTCCTCTCAGATTTTTATTATCGTCCTTTGCTCCATTTCCGTCTTTCATTCTCGTCTTCTTCTCCTTTTAAGATTTTCGTTATCGTCCCTTTTTCCTTCAAGACTTTATCATTACCTATCCTTCCTCTCAGATCTTTGTTATCGTCTTTGCTCTATTTCCGTCTTTCATTCTCGTCTTCTTCTTTTAAGATTTTCGTTATCGTAATTTTCTTCTCCAAGTCTTTTATCATTGCCTTTCCTTCCTCTCAGACTTTTATTATCGTCCTTTGCTCCATTTCCGTCTTTCATTCTCGTCTTCTTCTCCTTTTAAGATTTTCGTTATCGTCCTTTTCTCCTTCAAGACTTTATCATTGCCTTTCCTTCCTCTTAGACTTTTATATCGTCCTTTGCTCCATTTCCGTCTTTCATTCTCGTCTTCTTCTCCTTTTAAGATTTTCGTTATCGTTTTCTCCTTCAAGACTTTATCATTGCCTTTCCTTCCTCTTAGACTTTTATTATCGTCCTTTGCTCCATTTCCGTCTTTCATTCTCGTCTTCTTCTCCTTTTAAGATTTTCGTTATCGTAATGTTCTCCTTTAAGACTTTTATCATTGCCTTTCCTTCCTCTCAGATTTTTATTATCGTCCTTTGCTCCATTTCCGTCTTTCATTCTCGTCTTCTTCTCCTTTTAAGATTTTCGTTATCGTCCCTTTTTCCTTCAAGACTTTTCGTTATCGCCTTTCCTTCCTCTCACTTTTATTATCGTCCTTTGCTCCATTTCCGTCTTTCATTCTCGTCTTCTTCATCCGCAAATCATCTTTATGCAGTGTACTCTTCTAAGGCTTCCATTTTTTACTACAGGGAGGGCGTCAACTTCCATTTTTTCTCCCGTGGTTTTAATTTGGATATGTCTCATTTTCTTTGTGTTATTGTTTTTTTCTTTACTTCTTGATTCTATTCTTATTTTCTTTACTTCTTGATTCTATTCTTATTTTTCTTAACTTCTTGATTCTTTCTTATTTTGTCATTTGGGTTTCTTATTATTTTCTTTCTTTTTTCTTTTTATTCTTATTACTTATTTCTCCTCTCCTTTCGTTTTATTTCCTTCCTTTTTTTTCTTCTTCTCGTTTTCCGTATTCTTGTTCTTGTTAACTCCTGTTTCTTCTTCCTCCTCCTCCTCTCGTCTCCTCCTTTCCTCCCCTCCCCTCTCGTCTCCTCCTTTCTCCCGCTCTTCTCCTCCCTATCCTCTCGTCTCCTCCTTCCCCCCCTCCTCCTCCTCCTCCTCCTCCTCCTCCTCCCTCCAACCCTCCCCCTCTCCTCTCCTCTCCTCCTCCTCCTTCCTCGTTGCCCTGCCCCTCCTACCTCCTCCTCCTCTTCCCCTCCTTCTCATTCAACCCTCCTCCCTTCCCCTTCTCCTCTCTTTTCCCCTCTCCTCTCCTCTTCCTCCTTCCCCGTCGTCCTTCCCCTCTCCTCTTCCCCTCCCCCTCCCCCTCTCCTCTCCTGTCCCCTCCCCCTCTAATCCCTTCCTCCCCTTCCTCCCACTCCCTCACCTCTTCCCTCTTCGTAAACATGTAAAATATAACAGATGTTCATTAAAATCGCGCACGGAGATAAGAGACATGGAAAAGAAACAGAAATAATAGGATATGTTTTTTTTTTCTTTCTTTTTTCTTTTCTGCTTCCGGGAAATGGAATGATTAAAAAAGAAAAAGAGAGAGAGAGAGAGAGATGGAAGGAAAGAAAAGAAGACGTTTTATTGTTCGTCTATTCCGTTTCTCCTCTTTCTCTTTCTCTTACCTTTTCTCTTTTTCACTTGCCTTTAACGTTCCCTTTTTCCCTTCTTTTTTTTCTTTTTCTTTTCTTTCTTTTTTGTATCGTCGGGAAATGGGATGTTTCTAAAGGTGACACACCAACACCAACAGATATTCGATGGTCCATGAAAGTCAGTCAGTATGTATATATATATATGTGTGTGTGTGTGTGTGTGTGTGTGTGTGTGTGTGTGTGTGTGTGTGTGTACATATATATATATATATATAATATATTATATATATATATATATATATATATATATATATATATATATATATATATATGTATATATATATGTATATGTATATTATATATATATATATATATAATATATATATATATATATATATATATATATGTATGTATGTATGTATATGTATGTATATGTATGTATGTATGTATATATTTTTCCTTCTCTTTTCTTTTCTTTTTTGGATTCCGGAAATGGAATGATTCTATAAAAGAAAAAAAAAACGTTTTATTATTCTATTCCGTTTCTCCTTCTTTCTCTTACCTCTTCTCTTTTTCACTTGCTTTTAACTTTCCATTTTTTTCCTTTTTTTTCCCGTTTCTCCTTCTTTCTCTTACCTTTCTCTTTTTCACTTGCCTTTAACTTTCCATTTTTCCCTTCTTTTTTGTCTTCTTTTCCATTTTTCCCTTTTTCTTTCTTTCTTTTTTGCATCGTCGGGAAATTGGGAAGTTTCTAAAGGTGACAGACCAACACCAACAGATATTCGATGGTCCATGAAAGTCAGTCAAAGCAATTTTTCATTTGCCTCTCGTACCTGTGTTCCTGTTCTGGGAATTCTTCTGAAAACATAAAATCCAATGTTTATATATAGCTCAAGTGTGCTTGTAGTATGTATATGTTTTTTTGTTTGTTTCGTTTTGTTCTGTTCTTGTTTGTTCTTGAATGTTTTGTGTGTCTTGAATG
>NW_020871123.1:157355-159855 GCF_003789085.1 Penaeus vannamei
TTATATATATATATAAAAACCAAATATTAATGTATAATATTTAATAAAAAATATATAATCAATATGTGTAATATATTATATAATATTATAAATATATTATATGTATAAATGTTAATGTATATATATAAATTATCGCTGTGTGTTGTGGCTATTAGGTACTTTTATCTGTTGTGTGTGAGTATTATATATATATATACTATAATGGTATATTATATATAATATATATATATTAATACTGATATTAAATGTAATTATATAACTACTATATATATATATATGTATATATCTGTCTGTTCATACTATCTATCTATACGTATCTATCTATCTAATATATAATAGTACATATAGTATATATATAGTATTAAATATGTATATATATATATATATATATATATATATGTGTCGAGCAGGCACATCTGTCTATTAGTTCTTTGCTGTTTATATTGTAAATAAAAAAGTTATGTTATTAACTCGTATTCATTTTCCATAGATGACTATTCGTACGTCAGTTCCATTATAAGGTCATAAATATAAGACATCATTACAAACACATTTTTTGAGTGAACGCTTATACATACATATGTGCAAATGCATTTATGTATGCGGTTTTAAATTGCACATACATAATGTGAGGTCAACCCCCACCTTCCCTCCACCCTAGACCTTCTCGCCTTATCCTCTTTACCCTAGTATCCCTTAGTCTCCCCTACACCTCCCTTTTGTTTTCGTCTCCCCTTTCATCTGTATTCTTTCCACCCGTATCTTTTCGTACCCCCCCCTTCCTTCCTTCCTCCCTTCCTCCCTCCCTCTTCTCTCTCTGTCCTTTGCCCTTCTCTGAAACCTCTACTCCAGGAGTGGCCAGTCAGTCGATCGACTGGTCAACCAAAAGCCTGTTTTAAGTCGATCACACAACTATACCTGTTAATAATACGTCCCTCAGAAGTTGTCCTGCAAATAGCTGCAATAGCATGTCCAGGTACTCATGATACTTGGATTATTATACTTCCCTTTTCTTTCTGGGAATAAGGTATATATACATTTATAATGATGTCACACTGTTACAGTTACATTTATGAAATATGTTTGAATCTGAGGTTGGTTGATAGCATCAGGGTCACTGTAGAAAAAGTAGATCTCACAAAAGGTCGGCCACTCTACTTCGTTCACTATCTTTCGTCTCTTCTCCCGACTCTCTCGTTTTCTCTTCCTTCTTCGTTCACTCCTCTCGTTTGCTTTCATTTAGCCTCGTTTCCCCCTTTCTCTTTCTTTTCTTTCCCCCCTCCATGCTAATATCGTTTATCTACTTTTCCTATTCCTGCATTATGATATTTTATTCTTTCTCTCCCTCGCATTCTTTCCTTTTCCTTTCGTTAACCTTTCCTAATTCCTCGTATTCTTTGCGATTATTTTTTCCCATCCTTTTTTTCTCGCATGCTAATCCCTTCCTCGTTCTCCGTTTTCCTAGTCCATCCGCAATCTCTTACCCATTTCCTTCATTTCACTGACTTACGTTTATTTATCTCCTTTTCGTTTTTTTACTTAGTCTTACGTCCTCATACCTACCCCTAATTCTCTACCCTAATACCCTACCTGTTCCATCAACACCATCGATACCTGTGGGGCCGGATTTACTAACGCCTTATGATACCGGAAATGGTTTGTTTATATCGTAAAACATGGTTCCGAATCCTGACTCGAAACTGGGCCATCTAGCGGGCGGCGCTCAAACACGTAAGGGTTGATTCCCGCTCACTTACGGTACACACCAATCTTTTATTGCTGCCATCCATGATGTTGATGAGATTGTTAATAAAACTATTGTATTTATTGTTCCATGAATATTACCCATTGTGCTTCGATCTCGAAATATGTCATATGTATAAAAAAAAACTTGCGGTTATGGTTTTCCAAGTTTTCCTCTTTGTGCTTCGAACAGTTCGAATTTTTGAGGGGCGAATAAGCCAGCTGGCGCCTTAGTTAGCAAGATTTTAACGGTCTTTTTTTCAAAGTTTGATTTTTTTTTTCTTGAAGGTGTCTGGGAGTGATTCATTTTTAGATATATTTATTTTTTTACTCAACGGCTTTTAGAGATAAATTACGCCTCATAACAGACAACACCTTAACGTAGTTTAGAAAATATAGGTCATTTTACGTCATTTAAGGCTTTTTGTCATATTTTACATTAATTTACATTCATCTCGGATACTTATTTTATAGATAATTGTATTACATTATATTTACGACAATTCACGTTACTTTCATAATAGTTGATTCTGTTAAATAATTGAGGCTCACAGAGGACGCTCGGGTAATCATATATTTTGTTAAATCATTTTACTTTGTTCTGGTTTCGTTTTGCCGAATAAGCTACTGTTATACAAGTTTTATTAACTTTGCTAATGCACTTTTTTTTTCTCTCTCTTTTTATATATCTATTACATATATATAAGGAATTCCCTGGCGTGATTACGTATTTTTAGCTTATGTTTACAACCAGAGG
>NW_020871123.1:169855-174855 GCF_003789085.1 Penaeus vannamei
TTGCCCCGTGGACGAGGCGCAGGTAGGACGGATAGCCGGAGACGAGCAGACGCAACCTCTCGACAGGGATATGAGGGCGCGGCTGGAGAAGGAACCAGAGAGACTCAGGAGCCTTATTAACCAAAGGCTGGAGAAGTCCTTCGTGCCTCTCATCACCGAGTCCTTTGAGACGCCGCAAGTGGACGTCCCCGAGACCATTACTCTGGAGAACGACCTCGAATCCTCCACGCTGATCAAGTTTGGAAAGCTGACCTTCAACGCAGGTACGACGGCGGCCATCAACGTGGCGTCGGTGGAGCTGGTGAGAGGAGCCGGCTTGGCACGCGACAACTACCAGATCACCGGCCGTCACGCCGTCAATCTTTCGCAGGTACTGGAAGCAGGAGCCAGCGCATGCCTTCGGATGTCACACTGGGGGGATGCTACTCACCTCTGATGCCCCAGGGCTCAGCCGCCGAACCTTCTGGCAGCGCGCACCGGGGCGGAACTGCGCGAGATGCTCCGTCGCAAGGCCGCGTCGGAGGAAGTCGCAAAGGACATCATCATGGAAGAGAGGATGGACGACGACGGGTCGACTCCTGCGACATACAACGTCGTGTGCGACTATTTTCTGTCTAACTTGTACTCAGGCGCCGAGTCCACCTTTCCCGAGGAACACGTCCGCCTTTCTCATTTGGCCTCTGCCATTAAGCACCAGAATTGGGACTACGCCATCTGCCACGTCACAGCGGCCTCTGGAGGGAACCTAACACACTACATGTCTTACTGCTCTGACCACATAACGAAGAATTGCGTTGGCTTTCGTTCAGATTGTGAGGGGTGTTTGTCAAATGCCTAACTGGCACGCACGCATATATATATATATATATATATATATATATATATATATATATATATATATATATATATATATATATAATATATATATATATATATATATATATATACTCATATATATACTATATATATATATATATATATATATATATATATATATATATATATATATATATATAATGTGTTTGTTTGTGTGTGTGTGTGTGTGTGTGTGTGCGTGTGTGTGTGTGTGTGTCACCTGGCTCTCTAAATTGTTCTGGACGATGATCTCAGCCATTGTCTGCCTCATAGATCATCTGCCTGAGATCTTAGAACTACAACCACAAGCTGAGACATCTTAGACCTGCAACCACAAGTTTTGTTTGTGTGTGTGTGTGTGTGTTTGAATGTTTATGTTAAATATATATGTGCGTATGTTTATTACAAAGTTGTAGTATCATGAAATTATTTGATAAAAGAAGAGAAAATAAAAACAAAAATTAATGAATACGATAAATTCCAGAACAAATCACGGGTACGAAGTAAAGAGCATAAAGTGCGCTAATGGGGAGATTAAAATCTTAGACTGCAACCACAGTCTCAGACATCTTAGACTGCAACCACAGGCTCAGACATCTTAGACTGCAACCACAGCTGAGACATCTTAGACTGCAACCACAGGCTCAGAGACTGCAACCACAGGCTGAGACATCTTAGACTGCAACCACAGGCTCAGACATCTTAGACTCCATCAGACATCTTAGACTGCAACCAAAGCTGAGACTTAGACTGCAACCACAGGCTCAGACATCTTAGACTGCAACCACAAGGTGAGAAAATCTTAGACTGCTGCAACCACAGGCTCAGACATCTTAGACTGCAACCACAGGCTGAGACATCTTAGACTGCAACCCACAGGCTGCTTAGACTGCAACCACAGCTGAGACATCTTAGACTGCAACCACAGGCTGAATCTTAGACTGGCTGAGACATCTTAGACTGCAACCAGGCTCATCTTAGACTGCAACCACAAGGTGAGAAATCTTAGACTGCAACCACAGGCTCAGACATCTTAGACTGCAACCACAGGCTCAGACATCTTAGACTGCAACACAAGACATCTAGACTGCAACACAGGCTCAGACATCTTAGACTGCAACCACAAGCTGAGACATCTTAGACTGCAACCACAAGCTGAGAAATCTTAGACTGCAACCACAGGCTCAGACATCTTAGACTGCAACCACAAGGTGAGACATCTTAGACTGCAACCACAGGCTCAGACATCTTAGACTGCAACCACAAGCTGAGAAATCTTAGACTGCAACCACAGGCTCAGACATCTTAGACTGCAACCACAAGCTGAGACATCTTAGACTGCAACCACAGGCTGAGACATCTTAGACAACCACAGCTGAGACATGACTTGAGACATCTTAGACTGCAACCACAAGCTGAGAAATCTTTGACTGCAACCACAGGCTGAGAAATCTTAGACTGCAACCACAGGCTCAGACATCTTAGACTGCAACCACAAGTGAGACATCTTAGACTGCAACCACAGGCTCAGACATCTTAGACCTGCAACCACAAGCTGAAAATCTTAGACTGCAACCACAGGCTCAACATCTTAGACTGCAACCACAAGCTGAGACATCTTAGACTGCAACCACAGGCTGAGACATCTTAGACTGCAACCACAGCTGAGAATCTTAGACTGCAGCTGAGACATCTTAGACTGCAACCACAAGCTGAGAAATCTTAGACTGCAACCACAGGCTCAGACATCTTAGACTGCAACCACAAGCTGAGAATCTTAGACTGCAACCACAGGCTGAGACATCTTAGACAACCACAAGCTGAGAAATCTAGACTGCAACCACCAGTCTCAGACATCTTAGACTGCAACCACAGGCTGAGAAATCTTAGACTGCAACCACAAGCTGAGACTGCAACCACAAGAGACTGCTTGAGACTTAGACTCAACCACAGGCTCAGACATCTTAGACCTGAAACCACAAGCTGAAAATCTTAGACTGTAACCACAAGCTGACACAGACTGCAACCACAAGCTGACACAGACTGCAACCACAGGCTCAGACATCTTAGACCTGCAACCACAAGCTGAGACATCTTAGACTGTAACCACAAGCTGACACAGACTGCAACCACAAGCTGAGAAAATCTTAGACTGCAACCACAGGCTCAGACATCTTAGATTGCAACCACAAGCTGAGAAATCTTAGACTGCACCACAGCTGAGAAATCTCACTGCAACACAAGCTGAGAAATCTAGACTGCAACCACAGTCTCAGACATCTTAGACTGCAACCACAAGCTGAGACATCTTAACTGCAATCTGAGAAATCTTAGACTGCAACCACAGGCTCAGACATCTTAGACTGCAATCACAAGCTGAGAAAATCTTAGACTGCAACCCACAGGCTCAGACATCTTAGACTGTAACCACAAGCTGACAGACTGCAGCTGACACAGACTGCAACCACAAGCTGAGACATCTTAGACTGTAACCACAAGCTGACACAGACTGCTGCAACCACAAGCTGAGAAATCTTAGACTGCAACCACAGGCTGAGACATCTTAGACTGCAACCACAGGCTGAGACATCTTAGACTGCAACCACAAGCTGAGACATCTTAGACTGCAACCACAAGCTGAGAAATCTTAGACTGCAACCACAAGCTGAGACATCTTAGACTGCAACCACAAGCTGAGACATCTTAGACTGCAACCACAAGCTGAGAAATCTTAGACTGCAACCACAGGCTCAGACATCTTAGACTGCAACCACCTTAGACTGCAACCAAGGCTCAGACATCTTAGCAACCACAAGCTGAGAAATCTTACTGCACCACAGGCTGAGAAATCTTAGACTGCAACCACAGGCTCAGACATCTTAGACTGCAACCACCTTAGACTGCAACCACAGGCTCAGACATCTTAGACCTGCAACCACAAGCTGAGAAATCTTAGACTGCAACCACAGGCTCAGACATCTTAGACTGCAACCACAAGCTGAGACATCTTAGACTGCAACCACAGGCTCAGACATCTTAGACTGCAACCACAGTCTCAGACATCTTAGACTGCAACCACAAGCTGTCTTAGACTGCAACCACAAGCTGAGAAATCTTAGACTCTCTTAGACTGCAACCACAACTGAGAAATCTTAGACTGCAACCACAGGCTCAGACATCTTAGACTGCAACCACAAGCTGAGAATCTTAGACTGCAACCACAGAGACATCTTAGACAACCACAAGCTGAGACATCTTAGACTGCAACCACAAGACCTTAGACTGCAACCACAGGCTCAGACATCTTAGACTGCAACCACAGCTGAGACATCTTAGACTGCAACACAAGCTGAGAAATCTTAGACTGCAACCACAGGCTCAGACATCTTAGACTGCAACCACAGCTGAGAAATCTTAGACTGCAACCACAGGCTGAGACATCTTAGACTGCAACCACAAGCTGAGAAATCTTAGACTGCAACCACAGTCTCAGACATCTTAGACTGCAACCACAAGCTGAGACATCTTAGACTGCAACCACAAGCTGAGAAATCTTAGACTGCAACCACAGGCTCAGACATCTTGCAACTGAGAAATCTCTAAACCACACGCTTAGACATCGACAGACATGCAACCACAAGCTCTGCAACCACAAGACATCTTAGACTGAAACCACAAGCTGAGACCTTAGACTGGCTGACACAGACTGCAAACCACAAGCTGAGACCTGCAACCACAAGCTGAGACATCTTAGAAGCTCAGGACACAGCTGAGAATCTTAGACTGCAACACAGGCTCAGAGAAATCTTAGACTGCAACCACAGCTGAGACATCTTACACTGCAACCACAAGCTGAGAAATCTTAGACTGCAACCACAGGCTCAGACATCTTAGACTGCAACCACAAGCTGAGAAATCTTAGACTGCAACCACAGGCTCAGACATCTTAGACTGCAACCACAAGCTGAGAAATCTTAGACTGCAACCACAAGCTGCAACACTGCAACCACAGCTGAGAAATCTTAGACTGCAACCACAGGCTCAGACATCTTAGACTGCAACCACAAGCTGAGAAATCTTAGACTGCACCCACAGCTCAGAGACTGCAACCACAAGCTGAGACATCTTTGAACCACAAGCTGACA
>NW_020871123.1:202355-207355 GCF_003789085.1 Penaeus vannamei
TGAGTGTGTGTGTATGCATGTGAGTGTATGTGTGTATGTATGTATATATGTGTGTATGTATGTATGTATATATGCGTGTATGTATGATTATAAGTGTGTGTGCGTATGTTTATATATATATATATATATATTATGTGTGTGTGTGTGTGTGTGTGTGTGTGTGTGTGTGTGTGTGTGTGTGTGTGTATGTATGTATGCGTGTATGTATGTTTATGAGTGTGTGTGTATGTATGTGAGTGTATGTGTGTATGTATGTATATATGTGTGTATGTATGTATATATGCGTGTATGTATGTGAGTGTGTGTGTATGTATGTGAGTGTATGTGTGTATGTATGTATGTGTATGTATGTATGTATGCGTGTATGTATGTTTATGAGTGTGTGTATGTATGTGAGTGTATGTGTGTATGTATGTATATATGTGTGTATGTATGTATGTATGCGTGTATGTATGATTATGAGTGTGTGTGCGTATGTATGTATGTGAGTGTATGTGTGTATGTATGTATGTGTGTGTATGTATGTATGTATATATGCGTGTATGTATGATTATGTGTGTGCGTATGTATGTGAGTGTATGTGTGTATGTATGTATATTGTGTGTGTATGTATGTATGTATATGTTTATGAGTGTGTGTGTATGTATGTATGTATGGTATGTAATGTATGTATGTATGTATGTATGTATGTATGTATGTACGTATGTATGTATGTACGTATGTATGTATGTGCGTATGTATGTATGTACGTATGTATGTATGTACGTATGTATGTATGTACGTATGTATGTATGTGCGTATGTATGTGCGTATGTATGGTATGTATGTATGTGTATCGTATGTATGTATTTGGGTGTCATCCCCAAAACCTTTCCCGTCTTACCTGTCTCGCACTTGAGTTCCGCGTCTGTGAGGTGCCACTCCCCGTCCTCCTGGCACTCGACGGCGGTCTTGTAGGTGGCCCGGTACTAGGCAGAGAGTGCCAGTGTTAGTTTACGTACATTTAGGAGGAATTTGATCCTTACGACATTTTTTCTTTTCTTTTTTTGTCTTGTGAAATAGTACTTGTATCCGCATATATATGTATATATACACATACACGCACGCAATCACGCACGCAAGCACACTCACTCACTCACAGACACACCCACTCATTCACAGACACACATCCGCACGCACACACACTCACAGACACACGCGCACATTCACACACATTCACACACACACACACACACACACACACACACACACACACACACACACACACACACACACACACACATTTACACACACACAGACACGCACACGCACGCACACACACACACATACCCCAAATGACTTGAAGAAATTCTCTGACGAGCAGTGATAGTAGACTCTGGCGCCGACGCGTCTGTCCGTGAACTCCTCCCGTGTCACGTCCCCCTCGCCCTCAGGAGGCTCGGAGGAACAGCCCGGCTCGCACCCGTCCGCAGCCTCCCAGCCGGTCGAGAGGCACGTCACCAGCCGGCTCTTCCCTTCGGCGTGGAAGCGGCCAGGCGAGCACGTGGCGGTGACGCTGGAGTTCACGAGGTAGTGGACGGAGCCCTGCCAGTCCGTTTGGGCGTTGGGGATCGTCGGCTCGGCCATGCACCCTGCGGGAAGGGGCGCGAGGGGGGCGCTGAGAAAGGGGGGTTGTGGTTCGAAGAGGGGGAGGTGGGAGGGAACGCGAGGGGGAGCTGAAAGGGGTTGTGGTTCGAAGAGGGGGAGGTGGGGGGGGGGAACGGGAGGAGGGCACTGAAAAGGGGGGCTGTGGTTCGAAGAGGGGGAGGTGTGGGGAAGCACATCACATAACATAATACAACACGAAACACAACACACATAACACAACAACACGAGACACAAACAGCACATAACACAATACAACACGAGACACAACACAGCACATAACACAATACAACACGAGACACAACACAGCACAAACACAATACAACACGAGACACAACACAGCACACAACACAATACAACACGAGACACAACACAGCACACAACACAATACAACACGAGACACACCACAGCACACAACACAATACAACACAGCACATAGCACAATACAACACGAGACACAACACAGCACACAACACAATACAACACGAGACACAACACAGCACACAACACAATACAACACGAGACACAACACAGCACATGAGACACAACATAGCACATAACACAATACAACACGAGACACACCACAGCACACAACACGAGACACACCACAGCACACAACACGAGACACAACACACACACACACACACACAGCATCCCTCCATCTCTGCGGCCACTCACTCCAGCAGGGATGAGTGACCTCGGGGAGCAGCTGCATTCCCTCTGGGGTCTCCGTGCACCTGATGACCTCCTCCTCGGCCCCGTCCTCGCTCGACCCCATCGTCGGCGGGCAGACGTAGGTGGCCCACGTCCCCTCCCTCGGGAACTCGTGGCTCAGGACCGGTTCGAGGTCGCTGTCGGGAAGCTCTCCGTCGCAGCCTGCGGGAGGGTTGGGTATCCTGAGGGAGGGTTGGGTATCCTGGGGGAGGGTTGGGTATCCTGGGGGATCCTGGGGAGGGTTGGGTATCCTGAGGAGGGTTGGGTATCCTGGGGAGGTTGGTATCCTGAGGGAGGGTTGGGTATCCTGGGGAGGGTTGGGTATCCTGGGGCCTGGGGGAGGGTTGGGTATCCTGAGGGAGGGTTGGGTATCCTGAGGGAGGTTGGGTATCCTGGGGAGGGTTGGGTATCCTGGGGAGGGTTGGGTATCCTGGGGGAGGGTTGGGTATCCTGGGGAGGGTTGGGTATCCTGGGGGAGGGGAATATCCTGGGGGAGGGTTGGTATCCTGTTGACCTGGGGAGGGTTGGGTATCCTGAGGAGGGTTGGGTATCCTGGGGGAGGGTTGGGTATCCTGGGGGAGGGTTGGATATCCTGGGGGAGGGTTGGGTATCCTGAGGGAGGGTTGGGTATCCTGAGGATGAGTTGATCTTGAGGCGAGCTGGAGTCAGCCTCGACGAAGTAGGTCGAGCTGTGGCATTTGCTCGTCACCAGATTTTCCTATTTTGAATCCGTGTTTGCCAGACACTAGGTGTTGTTAGAACTGCCTGTGTGTACTATGTATATCTGCACGTAAACCGAGGTAAAATATCATGTATGGGATACTCCAGGCTAAGACTTCTGTAGACTTTGCTCCAGGCATTAAGAATCAGGGTGTTTAGCATACAAAAAAAGAGTGCAGTGCAATAAATGGTGTTTATTAAAACTAATATTTCTCTCGCAAATTCTGACAGGTAGAAGTCGCCCTGGCAGTTCTTGGGAGGAACTTTCTTTGAGGAATAATAATGGTAAAAGTTCAACACTGTGAAAAACAACTGAATATTACTATTCTTGTAAATATGAATTTCTTCGTGTTTTCAGACAAATATATACAAAACCACACATCAATTTTTTAAAATAATAAGCTTAGTAGAGGAAGCTCGAGCCGAATGTCATCAAGATTGCATGTATATATTAACGGCCGTTTTTTTCTTCTTCTTTTTTTAAAGAATAATGCGAGGCCTGACTCAGAAATAAATGCATATCTATCAGTCTTTAAGATATATATACATTCATTTCTATATCTATACGGTAGATATGTATGTCTAGACTTTAGAGATATGCATTTATTTGTCTCTACGTATATCCGTATAATTAATGTTCATTGGGTCAAGCCTCGCACAGTTTTGACAAACCGGCCGCAAGTCTGTCACAAATCAACATTTCTGGCCAGACGTTGTGTCTATCGGCCATCCTCTGACACTCCAATCGGGAGGGAGAGGAGAGGGGAAGAGGGACGGAGAGGAGAAGGGGGAGGGAGGAGAGGGGAGAAAGGGGAGAGGAGAGGAGAGGGAGATAGGGGGAAAGGGAGAGAAGGGAAGGAGAGAGGAGAGGGGAATTGGAAAGGGGAGAGGAGAGGGGAGATGGGGAGAAGATGGCAGGTCCACTACTCCACTACTCACTCCTCATGAGGACACATCCGGGTACTTCCTGCCATCCGGACTCCGTGCACTGGACTTTCTGCTTTCGCTCTCTCCATCGCACGTAATGGTCGCGGCGGCACATGGCGACCACGGCACTCCCGACTTCGTACATGGTCTCGTTGTCCCAGGTCGTCCAGGCATTGGCCACTTCCGGCTTCCCCGCGCATGCTGGAGGTGTTGTGTATATAAGGAAGTGTTGTGTATTGATTTCTTTCGTTTTTTTTTTTTTTTTTTTTTTTTTTTAGTGACGCAACGACTAAAAAAAAGGGTTGAGATTGGGCGGCCAATCTCAGGAAAGGAAAATTTAGTATACTTATAACAAATAGACTGCAAACGGACGCGAGAAAAAATCTAATATCTATTTGTCTATTTATCTCTTCCTTAGTTCAGAGATATATATAAAATCTGTCTGCAAAAAAAAAAAAAAAAAAATCAACGATATGATTTTTAACGAATTAATTAGAACAGATACCATTATAAATCAAATGGAATCCGTCAGCTGTAGTAATATTTTTATTTAGCTCATTACATCATCAGATTACAAAAGTGACCAAAGATGATATGTATCAAATGTTTCCTACGGCCTCTCCCAATATTCTGCTAAATATATACATAATTGCATTTTGTGATGATTATGGCATGGGTGGGAAGTGTCCTAACAGCTGGATGATTATTTAATTGTGATCTTAAATTAAATTAAATTAAATTAAATTAAATTAAATTAGATTAGATTGATTAAATCCTGATCTGCGCGGCTGACAGATCCGAAGAATTATTATCGGAAATAAATTGCTTTCTTGAATAAATGTAAAAAAAAAAATAATAATAATAATAATAAAAAAATAAAAATAAAATAATCAAGCGAGTAGTAACAGCAAAGATAAAAAAAGAAATGAGACACATTTCCATAAAAAAAAAAAAAAAAATGAAAATAAAATAGCGCGGCAGGATCAAAGCTAAAA
>NW_020871123.1:212355-214855 GCF_003789085.1 Penaeus vannamei
AATAGATGTACAAAATAGATTGGTGTAGTTTCCATGTAATTTAGTGAAGAAAAAAAAATAGATGTACAAAATAGATTAGTGGTTTCCACGTAATTTAGTGAAAAAAATAGATGTACAAAATAGATTAGTATAGTTTCCATGTAATTTAGTGAACAAATAGATGTACAAAATAGATTAGTGTAGTTTCCATGTAATTTAGTGGAAAAAAATAGATGTACAAAATAGATTAATGTAGTTTCCATGTAATTTAGTGGAAAAAAATAGATATACACAATAAATTAGTGTAGTTTCCATGTAATTTAGTGGAAAAAAAATAGATATACACAATAGATTAGCAAGAAATAGATGTGCAGTTTCCATGCAAATCAGTGAGGGGAACTGCATACCAAGTCCTGCCTTCCATGCACATCAATAAGGGAAACTGCATGCCTTGTCTGCAAAGCTGCTATCCTGCATCTCCTCGCCGTGTCAATCTCTCTCATTTACTCTAAGGAAACGGAATATAAACAATCGATAGACAACAGAAAGTAATTCTATTTAAACGTGCATCAGCGAGTTACATTTTACGTATTTTCATTTCTCATACGAATGGTAACTTTCAATATTAAAATTGCAAACGATCCCAGGTGTTTATCGAACTCTATTTGACCTTCAGGTTTTATCGACCCCTTTTGACCCCCAGGTTTTATCGACCTCTTTTGACCCTTTTATCGAACCCTCAGGTTTTATCGACCCCTTTTGACCCCCAGGTTTTATCGACCCCTTTTGACCTCCAGGCGATTATCGACCCCTTTTGACCCTCAAGTTTTATCGACCCTTTTTGACCCTCAGGTTTTATCGACTTATTTTCCCCCTTGCGTATATCGACCCCTTTTGACCCCCAGTTTTTATCGACTCATTTCCCCCCCTTTATCTACTCATTTTTACCCCTTGGATATTCTCATCGACTTCGAATATCGACCGCTTTGGAGAGCCCCGGTGTACAGTTCCACCCACCACAAAAATCTTCCTTATCACTGTTGCTGCTTCCCTCAGTCATAACAATTAAGCATAAGAAAAGCATTACTTACGGACAAGCTATGCCGAGCATCACTTTCACAGGCTCCTCTATGGGTTTTTGTTCAGTTTTCTAGAACAACAAAGAGATTAATCTATTGACTGGTTTCCTTTTTTTTTTTTTTTTTTTTTTTTTTTTTTTTTTTTTTTTTTTTTTTTGGCTGGTGAGCCTTTACAAGAATACAAAGTTGCTGTGCATGTCTGTGAATATCTTTTAACCTACTACGATACTGAACACAATTATAGATGTTATGGGAAGCTATCGACATCCTTAATAGTAAAGCCTTAATAAACATCTATGGTTATAGACTATAAAGATATTTATATTCAGTTATAGGTATTCAGATATATAAAGCATCTATGCATATTACTGAACACCTTTAAGGTCTTTCATCGTCTTACATCTGTGTTTATATTCATGCTTGTATAATCGTGTACATAACTATACAAAGGTGCTATGTATACTATACATTTATAAGGTTTTTAAACTTATTACACCTAAAGTATGTCAATGTTTATGAATGTATAATCGTGCACAAAGTATACAAAGTTGCTATGAATAATTTCCCAATATCTTTTAACATATTACAGTCATGTTTATGTTTATGAATGAATAATCGTTCACACACCTCCGCAAAGGTGCTATGCCTAAGGGTATTGTGAAGGAAGGTCGTCTTACCATGACAAGATCAGTCAAAAACTGTAAGTCGTTCACGTTCTCCGGGACAGCAAGGTCGGACCCTTCTTTCATGCAGCTTTCGTAACTGTCGTGGAAAGTACTTGCTGCGGGGATGACCTTATAGCACAGGCCAAGGTGTAGTGTGTATCCTACGGGGCAGTATGCTGGAAAGGAGAGGCGCTGCTGTTATCTCTCTCTGTTTCTGTTGTCTCTGTCTGTCCGTCCGATTGACTGTCTCATTCTCATTCTCTCTCTCGCTCTCGCTCTGTCCCTGTCTCTGTCTCTGTCTCTGTCTCTGTCTCTCTGTCTCTGTCTCTGTCTCTGTCTCTGTCTCTGTCTCTGTCTCTCTCTCTCTCTCTCTCTCTCTCTCTCTCTCTCTCTCTCTCTCTCTCTCTCTCTCTCTCTCTCTCTCTCTCTCTCTCTCTCATTCTCTCTGTCTCTCTCTGTCTCTCTCTCTGTCTCTCTGTCTCTGTCTCTCTCTCTCTCTCTCTCTCTCGCTCTCGCTCTCGCTCTCTCTCTCTCTCTCTCTCTCGCTCTCTCTCTGTCTGTCTGTCTGTCTGTCTGTCTCTTTCTCTCTCTCTCTCTCTCTCTCTCTCTCTCTCTCTCTCTCTCTCTCTCTCTCTCTCTCTCTCTCTCTCTCTCTCTCTCTCTCTCTCTCCTCTCTCTCTCTCTCTCCTCTCTCTCTCTCTCTCTCTCTCTCTCTCTCTCTCTCTCTCTCTCTCTCTCTCTCTCTCTCTCTCTCTCTCCCTCCCTCTCTCTCTCTCT
>NW_020871123.1:227355-257355 GCF_003789085.1 Penaeus vannamei
ACACACACACACACACACACACACACACACACACAACATATATATATATATATATATATATATATATATATATATATATATATATATAGGGTGGTTCATAGTTTTCAACATTCTCACGAGTGAATAAAACATACACGATGTCCACGAAGGTTACTTTATTCCTCTAGTATAGGAAATCACAATAGCAATCACAATGAAAATATTTTAGAAGCGCAAGAATATCGCCAGGTGGATTATACAGGGTGTTTCAGATAAAAACATTGACCTTTTTTTTTATTTCAAAAAGCGTACACTAGTCCCCCCCCTAGCCTGTGTATGCTTGTGAAAACGTTGAAAATTGTGAACCACCCCTTACTGTAGTAATCTAACATTTGTTAAGGATATGTTATTCAAGTATATATACCTACTATTGAGCATGTTTTGCTATTCAAGTATATATACCTACTATTGAGCATGATTTCCAGCAAATTATGAGAAAAGGTCAAGGTAAGAAAAACACCTTTTTCGTATTTATTTCCCATTGCTTATGCATAGAATGTGAGTAAGCGCATTTGGTATATCCTGTTACATTCATAAATGTCTCGTACTCACTTTTATGATCTTATTGCATAATTACATATCAGTAATATTTCATGCATTCCTTTATTGGCTTCAGATCTCAAGGAATCCCTTCTTGTATAGTGTCATAAGACCTGGTAGAATTTTTAATAAAATGAAATATTAATACTCAGAGTATCAGTGTAGTACTTACGGCTTCATATTCACAGGATTATTATGCATTTATTTACATGAAATTATGTAAAAAAAAATATGCCCATTATCTCACTGTGTGTGTGAATTTGTTGTTTATATATGTGTATATGTACCAACGAGAAAAAGGCAGTGAAACAAGCGTTGATAAACATAACAGGCAATCAAGGGTTGATCTGTTAAAAATGTCATGATGACAAATTAAACAATACAGAAAACTTGTCATAACTTGTCATACTGAGGCCTCGGAATATACTAATCGCCCACTTTAAGAAGTTCCATTTGTAAGAGTCTCCTTAAACTCGGCAGAATGTGGAAAAGGTGCAATAGAATGGAGTATCTATTGAACTTTTTTGGAGCAATTTTCGCAGTTACTACTAAATAGTTTCTTCTTTCTACTAAATAGTTGTTAATTAACATAACACACTTCTAAAAAATTTAAATCGCAAGAATATACATTTATATACTTTTTTTACGCATCACGCAAGAAAGAGGACTACCTGACCTATCAATTTCTTCAATTCTTCCCTGTCCTCAATTTGGCAAGGCTTATAACACAAACCCTATTTGCTCTCTCCGTAAATTGATTAGCTGGGCGACCTACAAGGAATATCTACACCCATCTTGAATTCCATTAGACCTCACCTTCATGAGTGTCAATCTACAATATAAACTTTTCTCACTCTTTAAGGCAAAGATTCAGAAAAATTATGCTTATTATTGCCCTATATCTGTAGCTTAAAATCGTAACTATTGACAATCCACTTGACATTATTTATATCAATTGGTTCCTCCATTGTCTTCTCTTTGTGTGTAACGGCGCCTTTGTGACCTACCAGTATGACTGTTGTTGTTCTGCAAGGTACAGGATAAATAATAAGTTGATACAAGGAAGAAAAAATGCTGCACAATTACCATATGCATCTTTAAGAGTTTTCCAAGACCTTGATTTTCACGAGCAATATAAATAACATTTTTATTTCTTAATAGGGATTAATGAATATCAAAAGGATAGAAACTTTTAGAAGTTTGATAGAAAAATATGTTCAATTCAGTCTAAATATGGACTGAATCTTATGGAGCTTCCTTTGTCTATACATATATCTATACTTATAGCAATATAAACACACACACATATATAGATGAGAGAGAGAGAGAGAGAGAGAGAGAGAGAGAGAGAGGAGAGAGAGAGAGAGAGAGAGAGAGAGAGAGAGAAGAGAGAGAGAGAGAGAGAGAGATTTTCAGCTACATGCCAACACTGAACAATAACGAAAATTATTGTCACTGTTGAAAAATGAAATCCTGTTAACCTAATCAAAAAGAGAAAAATTCTATAACCACGGTGGAGCAAGCTATTTACCTTGTCCCAATGTTTTCTGATGTACAGGAGACCCGTATTCTGCACAACTCGTCTAAAAAGTCCTTCGAGAATTGGCGACCTTGGTAAGTCAGCTGATCGTCTGGAAAATTCGTCTCGCGGTCTTTCGTTATTTCGAAAAGCTCGTGGATCAGCTGTTTCTGGTAGCTCCTCTTCCCGAAACAGCTGACGACTTCCTCCATTTTCTTCTTGCCTCTTTGAACTTTTTTGAAGGGCTTCTCAACCACGCTGTTCCCAAAGCCGAGGACTCCGGGCTCTATAACTTGAGGGACGTTTTCCAAACTATTAAAATACCCTATTTTATAGCTATTACCTGCTGGTTCCAAAATCACCAAGTTAAAATCATTATACTTTACCCCTGAATCTGCAATGCTCCTCATGTATTCAAAGCCATTGGCGTGTCCCAATAAGAAATCTACGACGAGAAAGCCTCGAGCTGCTTGATCTTTCATAAACTCATCAACCGGTTGCAATATATTGAGCAAACAGGCAATGTTGCCGTTCCGAATCCATGCCCAACCACGTGCCTCCTTCCCGGCCTGCGAACATGTCAGCCCCTGGGGAACCGAGCAGAAGAATCGGAGAGAAAAAAGGGAAAAAACGTGTTTATTATGTATGTATGCAGTTCGTGAAAATAAACTAAAAGATAGATAGAAAGATAGAAAGAAAGAAAGAAGAAGAAGAAGAAGAAGAAGAAGAAGAAGAAGAAGAAGAAGAAGAAGAAGAAGAAGAAGAAGAAGAAAAAAAGATTACATGTACAAGTAAAATTTGACACCTCTGTCCGTATTGAATATTGTAAAAGCAATTCATCGTTAGCCAGAAAAAGGTACATAACTTAATTACGCTTATTCACACAGCAAAAATATGTGTAGTTTATATGAAATATGTTTTTATATGAAATATGTGTAGTTTATATGAAATATGTGTAGTTTATATGAATATGAAACATGAAATATGTGTAGTTTATATGAAATGCGACATATATAAGGCAACATAAAGAACTGCTACACACAAAAAAATAATAAATAATAATAATCAGTACCAACAAACCTCAATAAATACAACCACCAATGCAAACAAAACTTCGAATCCTTCTACAACATCAGTCCATCAGAAATAACAAGCTACCTCGATACTTACCCCCCAAGATACCCGAGTCCCAGAAGCGAGCTGGTTTAGTCGGCCTGTTGTAGTTTTCATCGCGATTGTTGACCAAAATCAACTTATAATCCCCTTCCTTCGGGTCCGAATTTATGTACACGAACAGCAGGCACATGCTTCGAAATACACACCTGCAAATTAACGCGAAAAAGGGTGATTTAAAAGCGTCATTGCATGGTACTTTACCAATTCAGATTGTTGTACTATGAGCGATGTAATGATGTGAATAGGGGACATATTTTACAAGTGCTATGTCCTTAAATACAAAAACAAAGTGGAAATAACAGAAAGAAAAAACAGAGAAGATACAGCCAGAGAAAGAGGATAAGAGAGAATAAAGAAATCAGAGAGATGCTTAAATTCCTTTTGTAATTGCAATAAACTTTGCAGCAACGAGATGGAAACATTCATTAAACAGAGTTAAATCCTGTATATTAGAGGATTAACGATCTTATATTTTCCACAGTTGTGAGTCTGAAGAGGAAATCGTGAAGTGTTCGAAACGTTACCATTATTTTCTATTCTCATTGTGGCTCATTTCATTTTCATATATATTACCTGTTTTTTTTTTTCTTTTTCTTTGCTTTGTTTTTTTTCCGTCTGTGTGTGTGTGTGTGTGTGTGTGTGTGTGTGTGTGTGTGTGTGTGTGTGTGTGTGTGTGTGTGTGTGTGTGTGTGTGTGTGTGTGTGTGTGTGTGTGTATGTGCGTTTGTGTGTGTCATCATATGAAAGTTACCAAGTAATGGGATGGCATTATTACAAGCTGATGTAAAAAAGGAAAAATGAGAGAGAGAAAGACAATATGAGAGACAGACACAGAAACAGGAGGGGATAGATTAGATAGTATAGAGATATTATAGTATACTTAGATGATATTCTGAATGAGAGTCAGGTAGTGGCCCGAGATAGGAACTAAGAAACAGACAGACTCTTTCTTACGAATAATTTTGAATTAAAAAGACGACTTGTTCTTTATCATTTCCTTTATCTGTTTATATTCGGAATGGGTCTATAAATATAAAACCTTCGAAGTGAATTGGGTCAAATCTTTTGTCTTTGTTTTCCAGTATCGATGATTTGGTTCAATTTAATAACAATGATAACAAAAAGAAATCATAAGAGAAGTTGAAACAATAATCGAGCAATTCGTTTAACTGATTACAAATCATGTTGCATATAATCCCGAAGGAGCAGCAGCGTGAAGGTGAAATACTGTTTTTTATTACAATTCTGCTGTTGATAATAATGTCTCCTTTATATCTCAAGTATTCTGTGCACGAAAACTTACAGTAGGAAGTGAAAAGTCATGGGTTAAGTCCCTCTCTATAATTGTAATTGTAAATTCAAACAGGTGCATTAGGAATGCAGGTAGTGTGAGGTGTCTAACCCCTGGTGTTAATGTGTGAAAAGGGTCAGTTTTCTTATATTTTTTTAAGTCTAAACGTTTGTGTTTGGATTTTTTTTTTTTTTTTTTTTGCGCGCGCATTTGATTATTTATGGTAGTTCCCTAATCGAAGATAACGTTATAAAAGATAAAAAAAAAAAAAAGGTATCATCCACGGTGTTATACATATCGTTCCCTTTACAAACGTTGTTCTCGATTAAACTCATGCTCTTCATAAGCATGAGTAGGATGAATTGTTTCACTAAATCATTCTCCTTGGAAAAAAAATAATAATAAAGAAAACTTTAAAATCAGCTCGCCCGTTCGCCTTCGCGCGTAAACGATCCTCACTTCCTTCTGACTTCTCTCCTACTTTGATCGATGTAACTTTTATTCGTGTTTTAGATCTACGAAAGATGAATAAGCCGAAACGTAGGCTTCTTTAACGACAGCTCCAGGGAAATCGTCATTGTCATAGTAAACGCGTTCCTTGTGCTAAAACATCTTCAGTGTAAAACTTCCCCTTTTCCATTCTTCCTCCTCGCAAATAGAAAGCGAATTCGTCTCGAAAAGTCGCGAAAACCCCATATCGAGCTTCTACAAGAAAGAAAAAAAGCAAGATTATAGATAGGCCTACACAGTCATTTGAGCGATTCGAAACCCTGCGTTATATTCTATCTTACGTGTAAGATTATATACTTTACTTACCGCTTCGGAGAAATCGTTAACACTCCCGGATCTTACCACGGCTTAGGTAATCTCTACAACTGCCCTAGTGAGTTAAACACGAAAATGAAAATCACGTGTATGGCAACAGTCAGTCCCGTTGCCTTCTCCCCCTCCATATTTACTTACCTCAAACTCTCAAAAGGTACAATATCTTTTCACGCATGTGGCATATGTTTCTGTATCTGCACAGAACTAGGTCTTGCAAAGCGACATACTTTGCGAAAAAGAGCGACAGGCAATTCTTACTATCTTTTTATCGTTACTCAAATAATCATTCGGGGAAAGTAGCTCACGTATTTTATTCTGTGCGTATTTTAGTCCGAACATATTGTGCAAATAGGCAACCCATATAACGTGCAGAACGCATACATGCGATTCTGCACCCTGTATTAATAGTTAAAAGCAAAAATAAATGTGCTAGACATTTAAGGTCATAAAGCACTATAGGAAAGAATATTAAAGGAGGGGTGAAGGGTATAGTTGCTATTCGTCAACCATCTAGACTGATCTTGAAAGGTTAGAAATGTGTAAAGTTGTTGCTGTGTCAATGGTCTATGGTGGGTCTAGGTAAAGGATTTACATAAGTGTTCCACGTGTGGATCCAGGAGGGAGTGGAAATGACAGAGGGGATGGAGGGAGGGAGAATATACGTATAGTTGGAGTCGAGGGGGTGGGTTGTGTCGGGAGGGAGTAGGTGGAAGTGATGTAGGGGTAGTACGAGTAGGAGGAGGATGGGTGTCGGGAGGTTGGATATCGGCATTAGTTGGAGTTGAGGGGGATGGGTTGTGTTGGGAGGGAGTAGGAAGAGGATGGATATCGGTAGTAGGCGGAATTGAGGGGGTTAGGTTGTGTTGAGAGGGAGTAGGAGGGAGGGGTGTAGGGGGAATATGAGCAGGAGGGGAATGGATATCGGCAGTCACTTCGAGTATGGAGGGAGCATGAGGTGTGGAATTTTGTGTCTCAAGCATATAGTTTTGGATATCTTCCATAGTTTCTGCAGTGGAGTTGGTTGGCGAGTTTTGTGAGACAAAGGTTCTCTTATGAGGGGGGGAAGAGGAGACTGGTGTCTGAGGAATGAAGGTAAAGGTAGGTGAAGGTGAGTGTGCAGCAGGGGAAGAAGGGGTGGAACGTTTAGTCTGTCTGCTGCGGGTAGTGTGGGGAGGGAGAGGGGATGGTGTTGGGGCTGTAGTTGAGATTGGAGTGTCTGTAAGGTAGTAATAAGGGAGGTTGGGGTGTTTGATGAAGAAGGTTGTAAGGGTAGAGATGATGAAGTTGAGGAAGTTGGTAGAATAGGAATGTCTTCTGAGTCTCGTCTTGGGTGGGTAATGCACTAATAGGCATTGAGGAGTGGGTAGTAGTTTCAGTATTCAGAGTCGTGATTAAAGGAGAGCCTAGGGTCGGGGAGCCGGCAGACTCTGAATTGGTGGGGCTATTTGATGAAGGGGCAAGCCTCATTGCCTCTAATATGGGTATTACTTCATTACTGGCCATAGGAAGCCTTGATTATGTAGGGGAAATAAATAGTCCACCCCTCAGTGCCCCTTAAGGGGGTAAGGGCTATACAACTAAATCAGGGGAATACTGTGCCCATGGTTCCTGCAGGCTGTTCAGGACTGCCACAAGGTCAGCCTTTCATCCTTTCAGCACAGCTCTTACACCTTAGGAAGTAAATAGTAGAAGGGGTTGGAGAAGGGATGGAAACAGAAAGCTGGAGGGAGAAAAGGTCATGCAAAATTGGTTGAGCCGAGGGCTGAGGCCCTAGGCAGGGGGATCCCTGCATTGAGTCTCAGTCTCCGTCTCCTAAGCCCCCCACGACAACAACAGGCAAGGGATTGGGGGGGACTATGTTCAAAAGGTTGCCGACCCCTGGAGTAGGTTATTATTGGAGTAAGGGGCTGTTGGGGGAAATACAAAAAAAATCGGTCCCAATGAGCTGACTAATGAGATTAATCAATAGATTTGAAGAAGTGGGGATCGTAGAGAGATGAGGACAGGAGGAGGGAGTGGTGTGAAGTGAGGTTGTATTGTGGGGGTATGGGCAATAAGGTTGAAGAGTTGTAATAAGGGAGGAGGAGGTAGAATGTGAAGATGATTGTTCAGGAGGTGGTCTGGAAGATGTTGGGAGTGAGGATGAGATGTGTTGCAACAGGAACAACGAAGGGAAGGGCAAGAAAACACACAAATATACCGAAGGCCTTTTCGCTACTGCTTCGTCAGGGCATACATCTGGGTAGAGGTTTTGGAATGGGTCAAGTTGACAGCATGTGTAGAGGAGGGAGGTGTACTAATGGTGGTTGGATCCATGACCACAGGGAAGTCAGAGGTCGGTAAACCGAAGGAGTAATTTCGAGAGGCTAGTTGATAAAGGAGTAAGCCTCAGTGCCCCTAATAAGGGTACAAAATCTTCATTCCTGGCCTTGGTAGGCCTTCATCATTCCTGGCCTTGGTAAGCCTGACATGTGTAGGGAAGGTAAAAAGGCTAAATGATTTACCAAGGAATACTGTGCCCATGGCTTCCTGAGCCCATTCATGACTGGCATAAGGTCAGTTTTTCATCCTTTCAACACCGCTCTCACACCTTTGGAATTGGATAAGAGGGAAAAAAGGAGAAGAAGAAAAGACCATGCAAAATTAGTTGAGGCAAGGGCTGAGGTCCAAGGCAGGGGAGATTCCCTGCAATGGGCCTCAGCCTCTGTATCCTAAGCCCCCCCCACAACAACGGGCAAGGGATCTGGGGGAGGTATCAGGGAAGTTGTAGAGATTGGAGTATCTGGATTTAGACGGGAAAAGGAATTTGAAGGGGAGGTGGATTAGAGGTAGGATGGCTCAAGGTATAAGGAAGAGATACTGGGGGAGATGCTGAGACATCTTGAGAAGATGGGAAAGGAACAGAGTGATGAACAGTCTTAGAATAAGTAGAGAGAAAAGCCTCATCTCCATGTTTCCTGTCTGGCTTGAATCTGAGAACCGCTACCTCATATTCAAGCTTACAGGTAGTGGGCTGTGGAGCACCAGTGTTTGGCTGGATAGCCAAAATGCCAACATTTCTGACACTGACAGGGAAGGGGTCGATATGGTCAGACATGGTAGGACACCATCAATATAAAATTCACCGGGGAAGCATGTCTACGGAAGCTAATCTTGGCAATATTGGCATGGGACTTACACTGGCCTCTGGGAGGAATAGTGTAGCACTGTACTGCCACTGCATCATAATCAACAAGGCAGGCAAGCAAATAATTTTCACAGTTTGACCAGCTCTTGTCGTAGATAGGACAAGTAGTTGGGGAGATAAAAACAGTTCCAGTACAAGTATTAAGAGAAGGGTGAAGTTTGGCAGGAATGGGTTTGCCAATGAGATCAGTAAGAGTAGATAGTGTACAACTTTGGGATTCAGATGTAACTGTGACAAGGCATGAACAATCAGAGTGACTGTGAGAGGAAAATTTGCCTACTTGTTTTAGGAGATATTGTTGAAATAGACAGGTATTTTCAGAGTAAGGGGCTGTGGAGGGAATCACAAAGAATTGATTCCACTTGGCTGGGCCAAAGAGAGTACTCATTTTTTTTTTTTTTATTGTTAGCACAGGTCTTTTTCTTCTCCTTAATCTCTATTAATATATTAGCTAATTGAACTCCTTTTTCATGCATCTTAGGCAAAAGGCCCCAAGGATCATAAGAATTCAGGACTTTTAAGATGTACTCATATCCTTCATGATAGACTGAAATTAAATTTATGGCTTTATAAACTTTCTCCCAAGATTTACTTTGTTCACATTTATCATGGGGAGCCTTTGAATTATGTCTGTTTATACAGTTAATTATAGCTTGTTATCCATACATGATTAAATTATCATGGGAGTAAATAACTATTGGTTCACCTTCTCTTTAACAAACGAGATTGAACCTACAATGGGTTGCACTTCTTGCCTATAAAGGACCTGCTGTTATATTTATTGGAAATGATTTCCTAAATGAAAGATACTGGAAAACAGTTTCTAAATTTGACACTGATTTTTAGACTCCTTGGTTTCTATTTTCTATCTCCGTAATAGAAATACAGGCTACAAAAATCCAAACATAATATTTATGTTTTATTTGTTTGGGTCTACATAAAATTCTCCAAACAGTATTCATATCAAGAGATTGTACATCAACCTTAACAATTAACAGATAACAAACTTTCAACATTCAAAAGTTATGACCACAAAATTATTAAATGGTTAGACAGTTATCAAGGCAATTTAGAAGACAAAAATCTCATCTAAATATTCTTTTCTGTTATTTTAGCTATGTCCTCTGTAGTTCTATTTAGCCTATCTTGTTCACACAGGTGGATTCACAAATGCCTATTCTCCAAGGAGTTAACTGCTAGGCCTACCTGATCTCACCTATTTAGCCTTGAATAAGAAATACTAATAACAAAGATATAAATAAAAATAAAAATTCAAGGAGTCGAGTAAAGAGGTGAGTGAAGTAAGTGGCTCCTCAGTGACTAATAACTAATAAACTAAAATGACTGTGGACAGGGTATGTATATATGCCCTCCCGGCATCAGCAAGTATAGTACATTCTGTGTCTAAACTAAGTTATTTGTTAATTACATAAAATGTGATTTTCCCTCACAAAATATTGATTCACTTTATATCTAAATTTTCTCTTAATCATCAACACATGAAGTCTAGTCAACTAGTATTTCCTTAATCAACACAGATGAAAAAAATTCTGTACTAATGTCCTATGACTGTTTCTAGAACTAAAAAATAATAATTCAATAAATGACTGCTTTGAGATTTTCAATCAATTAAGGAAAAATTCCCTCGTTTGAATTATTACCCTAATTCCTTGATAAATGCCAACATAATCTTGCACGTATATACAGCATGTTTGATACTAATGGTTCTAAAAAATAATAACAATAATAATAATAGTATAAAATAATATCAATAACTGGTAAATATGAGCTTGTAATGTTATTTGCAATGAAGCTGCAATGTAAAGACTACTTGGTCCTGTTTTTCTTTTGGAATTCCATTAAAAGCTAACGATGAAATTTGTGACTAGACAATGTGAAAAAAGTAAGAAAGTTTCATACAACTTTTAAATAGGTCTTGAAAATCACAATATTATATTACCTAGGGATTTGTAACAAAATAAATTTAGTTTTCGAATCCCCATACAACAAAACAATTAATGCCAACAAGTACGTAGTGGAAGACATCTACTCGAGGCAACTTAAGGGACTCGATATCACCATCAACACCCACTATACCCGACAACATAAACAGTACGCTAGTTATAATGAGATACGCATTACCACCTGTGAATAGACAATAAGGAGAAAATTAGTTTGATTTACCTTAAAAATAAAGCGTGTGATAATTTGTATTCTCTCAATTTTATGACTTTCTTATGTATTATACTTAATTTTATTTATACAGTCCTTACTGAATGAGAAACAGTATGAATATCATAAGTAATAATTCTTGAGACAGGCTGTTATCTATATTCAAATCACTGCCCTGATATATGTATTTATTTCATCATTTTTCTAATTTTTAGTATAAGAGAAAAATACCTTTTTCAAAATAAAATAAACAGAAAATATGCTATTACTCACCTGTTATACCCAGCACTAAAATCATGATAACAGATAATCCATTTATCAAATCTGTAACTTTTTCCTTGTAGTGACTTCTAAGTGAAGATGTTATGAATGTCGCAACAGCACTTATCAAAAAGCCCTGAAAATAAATGAAATGTTTTGGTATCAAACATTTATGAATTGATGTACAACTAACCCAATGCTGCTGTGAAAATGTGATGTTCACAGGCGTGTTGTTGTGTGAAAAGTATCTACACCCAAACTTCACAAGTCCTCGGCCACTACGGAGTTAATTAGCAAGCCACTAGGGAGTTGATTAGCAGTCAGTGTGCACTCATCCGACTTCCCTCTTCGTTAAGTTTTCGTGATCCCCCGCCCCAACGCTATTATCAAAGTTACTTATAATTTTTACTGACATAATTATTGCAGTATTATTAACAATACTAATAACAATGTAAAATACAATATTTCTAAAGATCAAGGAAATGATTAAATAGGTGATAGGTCAGACTAGTGATTGGCTAATTGGTTACCAAGCACTTACGGAGTCATGGATGTGTAAATACAATTAACCCCATTAACCCCATTTAATCAGTTTTAAGGAGAGAGAAAGAAAAAAGCAAACTGTTTAATATATTTTCTATATGTATCCAATAAGTACGAATCATTTTGTGTTAAGAAAAGGACACTCTTTTTAGGAAAAAACAAAAACATCTGTCTATTTTCACTTGCCCTGGAAAAATGAAAGCATATAAATAACATTTTTGAAGAAAGAAAGAAAGAGGGAAAGAAGGAAAGAAAGAAGCAAGGAAAGAAAGAAAGAAAGAAAGACAAGACAAGACAAGACAAGACAAGACAAGACAAGACAAGACAAGACAAGACAAGACAAGACAAGACAAGACAAGACAAGACAAGACAAGACAAGACAAGACAAGACAAGACAAGACAAGACAAGACAAGACAAGACAAGAAGAAGAAAAATTAGCCTATGTCCTATCACCTAAACCTGTTTTACAAAGGACCTTTATATAATCCTTTAGTACTTTTTGCCTTTTTGCATACCTGTCCAGCTGTAGTAAATGTATAGTATTTGCAAACCTCTGCTGCAAGGCATGGAACACCTATAGCTCGGCACAACCATGAAAAGATTATGTGATATTTCACAATGCCTGCTTGATAATTAGGCAATACTGAAATAAAGAAATATAAAATTAATAAAGTGCATTCATTGTACATATATATATATATATATTATATATATATAATATATATATAATATATATATATATATATATATACACTAGTGGAATATATGATGAAGTATGTTAATAATCATTTGCCCTTTTTTGCAATACCTATACATGCCACTCCAATAAGACACATTCTTACATGCTCCGAATCGGGCAACACCAAGGGAAGCTGCGATGGTCATCAGCATAAACCACCATTTCCCAAACTGGAAGTCTGCTGTGCGATTATCACTCAGCATCCGGAAACCCCATAAGGCAGACAAAGCTAAGACTAAGTCTGACAGAGCAGTTGATATTCGACGATTCATTTTTGTGCTTTCTGAAAAATTAAAAATGGTAAAAAATTATTCATATTCTTACATAAGTATTAATGTATCAAATGCCATGCAGACATATATATATGTACTTAGTTTGTTCTGGCCACAATACAATTCTAGAGCACACTTAGAAAGTTTAAACACAATAAATGTAATAGGTAAGAACTGTAACTGTCAGCCTTCAACTGCTTATTAATTGTGGGTGGCACGATTTGTATGGCCTGTCCACTGTATTTTAATTTATTAATTGTGTTTATACATAGATGTCTCTGCAGGTACTTTTCACCAAAGAGTTAATTATTGTCCTTCTATCTCATTCGTTTACAATTTTCCTTGATTTTGGGAGGACTCTCTTTATTTTTTGTTATTATAAGTATCTTAATAACATTATAATAATCCTATGTCAATTATAAAAATGTCATTATCAAGAGTATTAGAAAACAAAATTTTCACACATTCAAGGAACAGGGAAACTAGGCGCCACTAGTTTCTAATAATGTTGTCCTTGGTGGCTGAGCACTTTTGGAGCCACCTGTGTGCAACAAATAAACGAAAAACTACCAAGGACACTACATAAAATAAAGTAACCAATCGATGCTATGAACACCTTCACTGTGATATTAGTGTACTAATTTTGTTTCCACATAGATAGCTCCAGAAGCACTCGGTCACCAAGTAGCCAATTACTAGGCCTACCGATGTTTATCCCTTCCTTGTGAAGAAAAGCTTGAATTTTTGTTACTATGATTACAGTTAATATTACAAGAGCAATAATGTTAGTAGTACTTAATAACAATGTTAACAATAATAACAGCATCAGAAATAAACCTTTTTTTCTGAATATTAAAGGAATGGGATACACAATTGAGATCAAGTAAGCTCATTAACTCCTTGGTAACTAAATGATTGCAAAACCATCTGTGTGTAAACAATAGTGACAAAACTACTGAGGATACTGCATGTAGCCAGCACTAATGCATTCAGTTCTCTCAGCTTCACAGAGTAATGAAAAACAAAAACAAAAAATATCTTACATATATGTTTTTTTAATTTAGTAAAAATAACTTTTTTCTGGCGTCCATGCTTCCTACTCTGTCAAAATACCCCCACCCCTCACACACACATAAAAATTATATTTGACTCTAAGATTTATTTACTTTATTTGCCATATACATCTAGGCCTGTTTATTTCACAAATTACCAAAACTCTTTAAATGTTATTTTGAAAGAACTATGTCAGAGAAGAGAAGTGTCCTTGGCTTCATCAGAAACAAAGCCAAAAAGATACAATCATATATATGAAAATATGCAACACATGAAAAAGGTAAATGTTTGGAGTTTATGACACCAGCCTTGCATTAACTAGTGTTAAGGCAAAGGCCAACTAATCTTTGCCACAAGATCTCTGGTAAGATGGAACTTGCAGACCTTCCTGGAACAACATTGTCAACTGATCAAGCAATCCAGCTTTATCTTTCCAAAATTTACGTGCTTTAGGATTGCGGGTTTTCACAGGTGATATACCAATAGCATCAACCATAAAGCTTGACTTGATGTTGCACCATTACAAGGGTGTATTGTACATCATAGGATATACACTGTAGATCAGATAAGCTACATGAGTGCCTTTGTCAGTGTTTTCAAATGATTTACTGTGTAAAGAGTTACTTTTTGGAGTTTTTTAAAATCAAATGATGGATATTAACACTCCATCACCCTTTGGTAAATCTCTGGTAATTTTTTCTAATACATCAACATATCAGATCACCATGATTCAGGTATCATTGGATTCCTCTAATATTTATAGTACAAATATGAAGGTTTTATTGTGCAAAGCCCCCCAACCCCCACATTCTTGACCCTAATAACAGGGGAGGGCATGAAAGCTACCAGGTAAAATTGGGGTAAAAGGTAAATAATATACCAAGAATTAGTCACTCTATTGTTTAATGTGCCCTCTGCGACCCCCAACCCCCACCCTGAAAAATAAAGGATCCTGCACACATTCATAGCAGGAGAGAGTACACAATGGCCACGTCTGTCCAACACTCTCTCCTGCCGTGAATACTTGAAGGATTCTTTGTTTATCTGGGCAGGGTTTGTGGGGTTAGCAGGAGGCTGAGCTCCTGCATTAGGCAATATAATGACTGATTCTGTGTTTACTATTTACATTTTATCCCACAATTTCCCTGGTAGCTTTCATGCCCTCCCTTGCTCTCGGGGCCAAGAATACGGGGGTTGGAGGGTTTCCGTGTAAAAAATTCTGCATATTTGGAAACTAGACAGTGAGAAGAATACAACGATTACCAAAATCGTCACGATTACAAAAAAATGACCATGTTAAATGCTAGATCTATCTATATGGATGCTGCCCCGTAATATTTTAACAAACACAAAAAATCACATCCCCCAAAACCTATTAACAATTCCCTTCACACAGCCAGAAAACCCAAAGTCTCACCTCCAACACCAGATAACCAAATCCCCCACTAATTCTCCCCAAAAATAACACCCACACTTCACAGAGGACGGAGCTAGGGAGCGAAGATCTCACGCCGCTCTTTCCTATTTTTGTTGTGGTCCTGGGGTTCGGCGAGGGCGGTTGCACTCCGGTGTCGACCTTGGGTATTATTTGCGTATAGAATAGATAACACGGATTGATTTCATTGGAAAAAGTGATGGTAAAAGAGATAAAGAGATAATTATATTATTACTATTTAAGGGGTAGGGAGACACGCATGTCCTTAAGAGATTCCAAAGCTAAATAGTATTGTTTTAGCCTAACTTTTAGGTTTATTATATTTTAGTGCAATTCTCATACATTTACTCTTCAGTGATGGTTGAATTCGATCACCTCAGGTCTTTCTTTTCTATATTTTGGGTTGAGGACTTCTTGTGGTCTTGTGTTGATTATTAGAATTACTACTGTTAAGATTATTATTGTTATTATTATTATCAATATTACCATTACTATTATTATCATCATTATTATCATTATCATTATCATTATCATTATCATTATCATTATCATTATTATTATCATTACTATTATTATTATCCATTATACATATCATATCATCACCATCACCATCATCCTCATCCTCATCCTCATCCTCATCAATAATAGTGGTAGTACTATCATTAATATTAAATCATTATGATTTATGATAATTGTTGCTACTATCATCATTATTATTATTATTATAATTATTATTATTATTATTATGGCAATGTAACCTTTATAAAAAGAGATTATCATTTATACCATTACTAATCAAGGGTTTGTGGAGAGATATTCTTGATCACAGAAGATTTCTTGGTTTATGCAGTATTGTTTTATTACTACTGTTGTTTATCCTCATTTTTCATTGCAATTCTCACATAATATTTACTACCTAGCAGTGATGGTTGCACTTGATCACAACTTCAGGTATGTCTTTTCTTTTCCATTTTTATTGGTGAGGACTTCTTGTGATCTTGTGTAGAGGTTTAGAATCACTACTGTTAAGATTATTATCATTATAATCTAGTAATACTATTACTATCATTATTTTTACTACTATCTTTATTGTTATTATAATTATTGTTATCAATATTACCATTGGTACCATTATTATTATTTTCATCATTATCATCATTGTAGTTATTATTATTATTATTATTATTATTATTATTTATCATTATTGTTATCTTTATCATGATGATGATAATGATAATATTATAACAATAACAGTAAAAATAATAATGATGATACTAACACCAATACCGATATCAACATTAATAGTAATGATGATATCAATACCAATTATAGTAATGACAATAATGACTATTCTTACTATTCTCCATCACTCCCTTGCTGGTACCAAGAGACCTACACTAGTAAACCTGTATCCGTTTGTCAAGTACTGTTAGTTAACATTCTCATCCTTATATTCATTTTTTTTTGTTTACTGTCGTTTGTTGCCTTCCTGATGGAAGTGCTGGGGGTCATTGGGCAATGGCGTGGACCTCATCAACTTTATTGTCATCTTCACTGTATTCAATACATTGCTGAAACTGCCATTGGTTTGAGAGATCGGCCTTGCAAGTTTTATTTTTCTTGTGATCATTATTTTTTTTTATCACATCTCCATATTTCCTATTATTTGTATCTTTGTGTTTATGGTCACTGTTTTTTCTATTTCCAATATCATTATCATTACCATCACTGATTTTTATCATTGTTATAATCATACCCTTAGGATTTTCTTTTCTGTTTTGTCACCTGTTTTAGCATTATAATTTTCAATCAATATGATACATTTTACAAATACTGCTATGATGTATGAGCTGCTGTTGTTGATAACAATAATAGTAAAGAGGATTGGTAAGAATCATAATAAAAATAATAAGGAGATTGATAATAAAAGCATGTGATAGTACTACTGATAGTTGTAATAATAGTAAAAATACTGCAGCTACTATTGCCAATACTACTAATAATGATAATAAAAACAGTAGTAATAATGATAATGCCATGATAATAATAACAATATTGATAATAATGTTGACATTAGCCAAAATAATAAAAACAGTAATAGTAATAGTAATAATAATGTAACGATAATAGTAGGTTATAATAAAAAATAACAAACAATGATAATAATGATTAGACCGATAATGATAATAAAAATAATAAAGATAATAATAATAATAATAGTAACAAGACAACTGATAATTAACCACTGCTAGTTAGCGTAAAAATGGATGACTGGAGAAGTTGGAACATGTTAGACATTATCATTTACATTTTTATGTATATTTCAATGTTTCCTTTCTTAAATTTTCATTCATTATTTATATGAGCTTCATATTTTGCATACTGGCTGGTCAAGCTAAGAAGCTTGTTTAATGATATGGTAAAAGATAAAGTAAAACAACTTATAGCAAATAACATGTTTAATGTTTCATCCATATATTTTTGCCAACTGGATCAAGTCAGTTGAAAATTGTCAAAGTGTAGGCATATGTTCTGTTTTATAATGAAGCATAATAAGTGGACTATTAAACACCTATTCCATCAGCCATGCAGATGAATTTAGGTTCTATATATTCATCCCCTTCAGCATATGAAAGAAAAAAAGCCTTGCCGTAACTACACCATACTTTCATTAGAACTAAATTAGGTCTTGATTAAACTTTGTATGCACGCACGCACACACACACACGCACACGCACCCACGTTTATTAGTATACTGCACAAGAAAAAGCAATACATTCGGTTACTAACGGGTTTTGTTCAGATGCTTAAATCAAATCACAAGTGTAAAGGAAGCATCACATTCATGACAATCAAAAATGAAATGCCAAGAAAAGCACACAGCCACTGGGAGTATTTTCTCTCACAAAGGGCAGCAACATGAAAAAGTGCAGAGGGAAGACTGTAAGCACTTTGTCGGAGTTAAAAGCTGATCAACAACAGGACGGGAAATTGGACAATATTTTGCATGTGTTTTAATGAGATTTATGATATATTCTTGTACACAAGGTATGTAGATAAATTTCAATAAAGCTGTGCACATTAGAAAATAAAGTATTCTATGTATAGGCACAGAAACAGACGCAAAACACGACACACATATATAGCTCTATAAATGTCAACATTTTCATATGTATGTTAATAAATGTGTATGGTGTGCTTGTAAAATATGTGCTCCATGGTAAATATTCCATTTGCATATGGTTTTCTTACAAGTAACCCAAAATTGTATGTATGTTTATAAAGAGAGGATGGACAGAGGGAATTTCAACTTGCATTTTGTTTAATACCTACCATTTATGCATATACTATTTCCCATGTCAAGAAGTGTACAACTGTGCAATTAATTAATCACTCATCTGGTTAATCAGCCTTCAGGAAATATACTATTCTTTATTCATAAGTACAGTATATACACAGAAAGGAATCCTTCATTCATAGTCACTATGGTAAATATGAGTAAATTGAAGAAAAGAGAATATTTATGTACATAGTAAGAAAGTTTATCTTGTGCATACACACAGGGTTTAAAGGATTAGGGGATGAAAAAATAAAAATATAATGTGGGACTAATTACCTCAAAATCAGATACAAAATGCTTACGTATGGTTTTAAATGTAAATATGAATAGAGTATCAGACAGCACAGAGAAGGAACAGCAGAGAAAAAGACCATTATTCACAAAATAAATCTGATTAAAAGATTGAGACAAGTTTCAAAATCCCAATGGACTTCCTCGACTGGTTTAGCTCAGAAGATGAAATTCATGAGACTTCTGAAACTGCCTTCTCATCTTTCAAAACTTATTTTGTGTACTGTGGTATTTTTCAGTCATTTTGTCAGTACAACTTAGCATTTATTCATTTGCAGAGAAGGAAGAGTTTCATGTAAGTTATTTCCCTTGGCTTGGTAAATTGTCTCAGTCAAGTCAGTCAGGACTGTCTGCAACTCACTGTTGTGTTTCTCCATCTGTGGAAAAGAATAAATAGAAATATTAAAAGACTGCAAATGCTAACTCTTAAGATCTTATCCATACATGGCACACCAGCACACTAATCAATCACTGATACTTATTCAATATCAATGAGTGAAAAGGGAATAAATTATAAAAGTACTTACAGCTTGCAAAATATTCTGGTAATTTGATGCAATAAAATGGTTGAAATCAGCAACCTGTTCCTTTAGTTGCTGAGTCTCATGGCTCATCCTTGCATGCTCGGCCTCCAAGTCCTGGAGAACAATCTCATCCTCTGTCTGATTGCGCCGAAACTCCTCTAAGGTCCTGTTACATGCAATGGAGAACACCCAGTAAGAAAATGTGAAATAAAGTACAATCGCACCCAAAGAAAGTATTATCAAACTACATAAAGTTTATATAAATGCTCCTTTGTAGTTTTGCCACATGTACTTACGACTTGCGCTGGTTAACTTCATGTTGGAGGCTCTCCTTCTTCAGTTTCCATGACAAGTGCAGCTGTGAAATCTTCTCTTGCTTGGATGCTAACTGTTCCATCAGCTGTTGAATTTTCATGGCAATGTCTTCAGTTTCTTCCAGTACTAAGCCTTTAGAACGGTCTTTCTGACTCAGTTCTGCTAGACATTCCCTGTAAAAATACACATACAGCTTACTAACACATTTACAGGACAAACACATACACATAAAACGAATGCACGCACCCCTCTCATCACTACCCACATTATATTCAAATTTGAATATCACATTCTCTGCTATAATTAACTTTGCAGAGGAAACAGGCCAGGAGAAAAGGAAAAATCAAACTTACTTTTGCTTGGCCACTCCTTGCTGGATCTCCTGCATAACTCCTAGCAGTTGTTCCTTCACCAAGTCATAAACAGAAGGGAATGTCTGTAGTGACTGCTTTAACTCAGCCAAACGGCGTGACCTGCTCTCATTATTATTCTTGTAAATGGCCAACTTGCGTTCCCTTTCTTCTATTTCCTGCCGCTCACTGGCCTGCACAACTTGGCCAGCTAGTTTCTCAATCCTCTCTTTCCCCTACAAGATGTAAGTTAGAATACAGAATCAATTGTATATTCATGTTTCGAATTTCATAACACAAATAAAAATGGTCAGAAGTGAATTTAGGAAATCTAAAAAGCTTTACTTTCACCATTACTTTTAAAGCAATAAATGGCTTCATAGAAAAAAAAAATCTCAAGATATAAAATATATAACTAATATATTTTATATAACTAATACAATTCAACATAAAAAAAGAGAATAAAATAACTGATGCAAGTAAGTGAAAAAGAAATGAAAGGAAAAGAAAAGAAATATTCATATATATAAAGTATCTTTACATACCTCAATTATCTCCAGTTCAACATCTTTCATGGTTGTAACTAAGGTTGCAATGATCATCTTTACTTCATCAAGCTGAGATTTCAGGTTAAGCTTTACGTCTTGCTGTTTCTGCAAATCCTCCTTCACTTCTGCAATGCGTTTCAACTCCTGCAATGGAATCCCTTCATAAACAAAGATTCCTATAAAATACAACCAAAAATCGATTTTGTTCTACGTAACCAATTTTAATAAGCATTATAAGTATAGTAATAATAATACTAATACTAATAATAATAATAAAAAACTGTAATAATATGAAAGAAGAACAAGAAGAAGAAGAAGAAGAAGAAGAAGAAGAAGAAGAAGAAGAAGAAGAAGAGAAGGAAAGAAGAAAGAAAGAAAGAAAGAAAGAAAGAAAGAACTGTAATAATATGAAAGAACATAAAAACAACAACAACAACAACAGCAGCAGACCTGCTCTTCACGAATCTGATTCTCTGCATTCTCCATTTTGAGTTGCCTCAGCTTGGCAATGTTCTTCTCAATGTTTTCTTTTTGCTTTTCCCGTGCTTCACGTTTAATTTCCACCTAGGGGTAAATATCAAGCATTAATCTAAGCCAATAAATATAACAAATAATATCTATTATCAACAATTAACAGCATATCTTGGCAAAATCTCAAGTTGTTAATGTTTATCACTCAGTTATAGTGAAAGTACCTGAGAAAACTGCCAATGGACACATACCTGCTCTTCAATAGCATTCATTTGCTCTGTACTTTCATTTGCAGCATAGTAAAACTCCATCATCAGCGAGAAGAACCTCCTTGTTCTTCTTGGTTCTGTAAGAAGAGGAAAAATTAAAGAATGGGAATTGTTGTCGAATGCCAGAAGCCATTACGCAAAATCCCACAAAGCATTGCAGTAATTGTCGACCTCTAAAATGAATATACATTTAAAATGCAATGCCTTTGAACTCACCTCTGTTATCCTACAACAGAGTAAACTGACTGCCACACAAATATGTGCTAATACACTTAGTTGAATACAATACTTGACATTTAAATTTTTCATCATAAGCATTTATGTATCTGATTATCTGTGTCTTTGGACCTAATCACCAATCACAAATTTATGACAATAATAAGAAATCACAAGATGCAATGACAAGAAATCAATTATACTGCTGATGAGGATTTTATCACCATCTTCTCTTTCCCTACAATAATTCTTGTGACAGTGAGCAATTCTGTTCACTGTCACTGCCCAGAGGTAATTGAGTGATATCTGAAACAGCCAATGTGGAGTCAGATGAGTAATTTATCAGCTAATGGGTTACCAAAATTATAGGTCGATTTGCAGGATATTAGAGGGGTATTACCGAAAGACGTCAAAAATCTTGGCGCGGTCCCTCTCATGCAAAGATTTCTGACATGCACTGTATATATATATATATATATATATATATATATATATATATATATATATATATATATATATATATATATATATATATATATATATATATATATATATATATATATACTATATCAATTCTGTCTATCTTTTACCATATCTAACAATGACCATCACCAATAACATGACAGATATTTCATCTAAACACAGAACATACTCACTTGGATCAAACAGGTCTGCTGACATGAATGAGTCATCATTGTACATCATCTTGAGAAACCGGTTGATGACCTTAGCTAGGGCCATTGTCCTCATGACTAACCGGTACATATCTGGGTACTGCTGAACAGACTCGCTTACATCAAATGGAAGCTGTAATAGTACAGAGAGTAATAGCATGAATAACGACAGTCATACACTTTGGCCATGGGTACATGTATTGTCCATGGTAGTTCTTTGTAAATTCTGTTGTATACAGATGGCTCCACAAATGCTCAGCTACCAAGGAGTCAATAAATGACCTCCCAAGATTTCCCTATTTCTTGATTTTTTTTTTTTTTGTAATTTATTTATGCTATTAATATTAAACCTGTTATCATTATTGATATTATAATTATTATTGATATCATGATCATTAATGTTATTAGAATACTGACAGCAATATGGAATTAAAAGAGAATCTTTCCAAAAATCAAGGAAAAGGATGAACAGGTGAGATAGGAAGGACTAGTCATTGAAACACTGAAGAGTTGTGGAACCATCTATTTGTAAACACAATTACTAAATGAAAATCACAGCAGACATTCCAAGTATGTAATGCCATCCTAGCACACTGGGTTGAGAGACAGCAATGTTTGAACAGTATAACACTGGCCAATGCAGTCATAATTTACAGATCAAAAGTTTACTAAATCCATTAATCCACTGAAAATGAGTTTAGGTAATCTCTTTCCTTCAGAGGCAGTGGTAGCTACAGAACAGTTATGACTTACACACAGAAAGTGCTATAAATTTTCACCCTGTCCTGGAATTTCCCAAGCCAGTTGCAAGAGTATGGTGCATCAATTTTTGTTATTATAGCGTTTTTATCTCAGGAAAGGAAAAACTGTCATTCATCCTTGACTCTGGAATATCTGATTTGTTTACATATGGTTTGGATTATCTATGACTGATACACAATGTTTCTTATTGTTTTCCTTGAACTTTGCTACTCTTGATGCCACCTCTTCCAATTTCTTAAAAAAAAAAAAAATAAATAATAAAAAAAAAAAAAAAAAAAAAAAAAAATAATAATAATAATAATAATAATAATAATAATAATAATAATAAATAATAATAATAAAAAAATAAATAAATAAAATAAAACCAATCTTGCCAAATTAGACCCCCCAGAGTCTGGGGCGAGCTGCCAGTTTTTCTATATTTCCTGAGGTTTGCATTTGATGTGTTTAAGCACAGACTTGTCTCTCAAATTTACAGTAAGCATTGGAGAACGTCAATCCTTTAAGCTTCAACCCTGAGGTATCTTCAGCTGCCCAGCCTCCCGCTTTGGCTGCAGTACAAATACATTTCCTTGAGGTATTGTGCACACAATATCAGGAAAGGAAAGACTGCCAACTCACCTGGCCACAATTTGCCAAGTCATCCCTCCCCCCCCTTTTTTTTAATTCTAATCACCTGACACTTAATATCTATGCTTGCATGTTTGGATTTTCAACTCTTTCCTGAGACTGGATGCTGCATAGACGAGCCCAGACAAGCCAAGACTTCTATGAAGTCAAAGCTGCATCATAATATTTAAAAACAAAATAAGCTAATCAGCAAAAGAAAAATATATAATAATAATAATAATAATATAATAATAATAATAATAAAAAAAGAAAAGAAAAAGAAAAAAGAATTAAAAAAAAAATAATAATAATAATAATACAAAAAACTCTAGCATGATCTGGGCAAAGACCTCTCTCTAAATCGGGCTCCTTAGTTCCCAAAGTAGTTTGCATAGGCCTGAGCAAGAGTGAGAATCTTTAACCGGAATCTAGTTCCAGGCACAAAATGTTAGTGAAACACCAGCTTTACACACACATAGAAATTGTATCCAGTTTCCATTTTTGATTGGATTTTGCATGCATTTTTTTTATCCATTGAAATGTCATATCCAGCATTCAGATGGCAACAATGCAATATTTGCTTGTGAGTGAGCTTTTTCGCGCATGCCTCAGGCTTATCAAAATAAGAACGAGTACCTGGGAATGCTGGACAATGACTGAAGGCTGTCGCAGATAGGAGTTGGACCTGCCACTCCTTTGGGAACTGTGGCTGTAGCTGTGGTGTGCAGACACTGCACCACTCCTATTCCTCAAGTACTGAGGCTGGTACTTCAATTATTGATTATTAATAGTGACTGAAAGTTATACTTCAATACTGCAGTTTTTTAACACCATTTCTCTATCAGGGGCCAGATTTACTAACACTTTACGATATTGTAAAGGGTTTGTTTATATCGTAAAACAAGCTACTTTCTCATTTCTCCCAAGGAGCGTATTTTCAAAACACTCGAGTTTGTAAACACATCTCCATACGAGAGACATTTGCGGGAGCCCGAAACAACTCGTAACACTTATTGTGGCGACCCAGCTCAGCCCATATAAGCCTGATAAATACCTTCAGGAGTGTGTAAATGTCACTTTGCTATGTGGAAATCAATTAATGTGCAAGAGCAACATATTTAGGCAGCATAGTAAACAATAGTAAACAAATGAAAAACAATATGACTAATGTAAATAAGGATTGGTCTTTGCCAATGCATAGAGGTGCAGAAACACTTGATGTAAGCCTAATGTGAATCACCCAGTAAGTTTAATCGATCATGAATTAAAGGATCTCCAACAAATATTCAAGTACGAAATCTGAATGAAAATGTATAATTTCCATCAGTATGATTTTTTTCCTCTATAGCAACAAATTATAATAAATATTCAGTAACAAAGATTAGCAATATACAAACACACCTCTTACTACCATAATGGAAAATTATTGTTAGCAATGGATCCACTTCCTGATGAATAAGGAGTAAGAATATTGCTTTACTGGATTATCATAACATATTAATGGAAATATAATGAAATGTGAGAGAGAGAGAGAGAGAGAGAGAGAGAGAGAGAGAGAGAGAGAGAGAGAGAGAGAGAGAGAGAGAGAGAGAGAGAGAGAGAGAGAGAGAGAGAGAGAAGAGAAGAGAGAAGAGAGAGAGAGAGAGAGAGAGAGAGAGAGAGAGAGAGAGAGAGAGAGAGAGAGAGAGAGAGAGAGAGAGAGAGAGAGAGAGAAGAGAAAGAGAGAGAGAGAGAGAGAAGAGAGAGAGAGAGAGAGAGAGAGAGAGAGAGAGAGAGAGAGAGAGAGAGAGAGAGAGAGAGAGAGAGAGAGAGAGAGAGAGAGAGAGAGAGAGAGAGAGAGAGAGAGAGAGAAGAGAGAGAGAGAGAGAGAAAGAGAGAGAGAGAGAGAGAGAGAGAGAGAGAAAGAGAGAGAGAGAGAGAGAAGAGAGAGAGAGAAGAGAAAGAGAAGCATCGAGAAAGAAGAAAGAGAGAAAAGAGAAAAGAGGGAAGAGATATAGTAGAATACGCCGAGATCGAGGAGAGTATATTCTAGCACCGGCAGCAGTTGTGAGAGAGTGGAGAGTGTTGAGCGACGAGTAGAATGAAAGAGAGAGAGATAACGTAGAGATAGATGAGATTGAGTAGATGAAAGAAGAGAGAGAAGGATAGTGATAGCATAGAGAGATAAATGTGTGAATGATAGAAGTGAGAGATTAAGGAGAAGACAGATGAGTAGAGTAGAGTAGGATGGAGTGAGGAGGGTGAGGAAGGTTTAGATAATGGTAGAGATGATGGTGTGATATGGTGAGGGAGATAATGGAGAATAGGATAGGAAGATAGTGTGATGAGAAGAGGAGAAGAGAGCAAGATGAGAGAAGAGAGGAAGAGAGGAAAGAGAGGAAGATAAATTAAAAGAAGTAGATAAGAACAAGTAGAAGGAAAAAAATAAGGTGATGAAAGAAGAAAAGACATTTGTGAGAAAAACTATATACGCTTAAAAAGTAACATACCAGACGTGTCATAAGCAGTAAGTAGAGGAGGACGAGATAAGCGGAGGGGCGAGCACCTTACTCCTTTTATCAAACAGCATAACTAAGTGATGACTATCCTCAGTGTCTACAGAAAGGTAAAGGCAAGGAAGAGAGCCGAAGGACAGAAGGAGAGGCAAAGAAACACGCGTAACGGCACGCAGGAACGCAGCTGACGTGTGGCGGTAGCAAGCAGGCCAAGGAGGACCATTGAGTGATGGCACGCGCATAGAAAGGAATCTGGTCAGTCGGTGGGACTAGACACCACAGGCGAGGACGCACGAGGACAGCAGGAAGCGTGCGAGCGCGAGACGAGCGCGGGCGCGAGATCTGCGAGAGCGAGCGAGACGCGCGCGAGGGAGGCGAGCGCGCGCGAATTGCGTCAGGGACGCGACAGCGAGAGGAGAGAGCAGAGAGAGAAGCGAAGGACCAGAGAGAGACAGACGAGACGATCGAGAGTAAGCGAAGACCAGAGGGAGAGAAAGAGAGAAGGAGAGAGAAGAAAGAGAGCAGGAGGAAAGAGAAGAGAAAGAGAGAGAGGAGAAGAGGAGAGAGAAAAGAAGAGAGAGTAGAGAAAGAGAAGAGAGAAAGAGAGAAAGAGAAAGAGAACGAGATGATAAGAGAGTGAGTAGAGATGGCAGAGGTAGAAAATGAAGAGAGATAGAGAGAGAGAGGAGAGAGGAGATCAGAGTAGTGGATTCTTCGATGGCTAGTCTGAGTCAGAGGATGAGTGAGCTGCGTGAGCAGGTGAAGGAAAGTAAGTAGGTCGTGAGGAGAGAGTAAGATGATAGGGAGACGAATTCTGGCCCGAGGGGGGCTGTGACGCGATGAGGTTCTGAATATGTTTGACGGGGAGGGGGGGGGGAGAGTGGGGGGAGGGGGGGGGCGAAAGAGAGATTCAAATAAGGTTGGTGATGATTAAATAGAAACTGTATATGAGTAAACCCTCATTTAATAGTTTGCCTTATTCAGTTCAGTGGTTAACAGCTGTGATTGGATTTTTTTCCGACTAACGCTGATTGGTGCGATATTATCCGATGCGTAGCGTTATATTTATTGCTAGTGTGTGATATAAGGCTATGTGGGCTGAAATAACATAGGCGTATGTGAAGCTGGTGCTATGAGATTCTTGTCGCTCGCTCTAGTATCGTGATGGAGGTCTCTGCATGGATGGCCACTTGAAATTAGGGTTAATAGAAGTCGCTAGTTGAGAAATGTATGATATTCTAAAACTGTTTACACCAGAGACAGATTGTTACGAGAGTTTAGTAAATCCGGCACCTGGCTCATAGCTTTTTCATTTTCTAAAACATAATGAATGAATGAATGAGAAAAGAGAGAGAAAGGGAAAGGGAAAGGGAAGGGGAGAAGAGGGGGGGGGGGAGAGAGACGAAGAGAGAGAGTAAGCAAAAAAGGATGAAAAGCATTTAGAGATTGAGAATATGAGGAGAGGGGAGGGGAGAGAGAGAGAGAGAGAGAGAGAGAGAGAGAGAGAGAGAGAGAGAGAGAGGAAGGAAAGAGAGAGTTAGAGAGAGAGGAGAGAGGAGAGAGGAGAGAGAGTAGAGAGGAAGAGGAAGAGGAAGAGAGAGAGAGAGGAGAGGAGAGAGAGAGGGAGAGGGAGAGGAGAGTGAGAGAAGAGAGGAGAGGAGAGAGAAGGAGAGAGAGGAGAAGAGAGAGAGAGAGAGAGAGGAGGAAGAGAGAGAGGAGAGAGAGAGAGAGAAGAGAGAGAAGAAGGAGAGAGAGAGGAGAGAAGGAGAGAGAAGGAAGAGAGAGAGAGAGAAGAGAGAAGAGAGAGAGAAGAGAGAAGAGAAGGGAGAGAAGGAGAGAAGAGAGAGAGAGGGAGAGAGGAGAGAGAGAGAGAGAGAAGGAGAGAGAGAGAGAAGAGAGAAGAGAGAGAGAGAGAGAGAGAAGGAGAAGGAGAGAGAGAGAAGGAGAAAGAGAGGGAGTGAGAAAGAGGAAGAAGAGATAAAGAGATAAAGAGATAAAGAGAGTGAGAAAGAGAGATATAGAGAGAAAGAGAGTGGAGAAGAGATAAAGATGATAAAGAGATAAGAAGAGAGTGAGAAAGAGATAAAAGAGATAAAAGAGAGAAAGGGAGTGAGAAAGAGATAAAGAGATAAAGAGAGAGAAGGATGAGAAAGAGATAAAGAGAGAAAGAGAGAAATAAAGAGAAAAGAGAGAGAGAGATACAGAGAACCAGAAAGAGAGAAATGCTTATCCCACCTTTCCTGTTAGACAGTGAAAGAAAGAACAACCCTTGCTGCTGTGTGAAGGTACTCCCCCCGCCCCATCTTGTCCTTGAACGGTCTCACTGTGCCAGCATTAATACCAGTTTGCCTCACAATTTAGCATCTTTATAGCCCCAAATGACTATATAAAGGCATTCTTTCACTCTTACTATGACATCTTGCCTTACATATAGTTTTGATATCACTGGGGATGTTGGGAAGGGGGGACAAAGTACAACAACAAAAAGTGGATGATGGGGAGGGGAAAGTTCAAAGCTGTCACTCAAATTTCAATCAATCAATTATTAACTCCAACAGTTAGGATAACATGACCATCATGTCAAGGGAAAATCTAGCTGTGGGCCAGGATAACTTAACTTGCTTTCATGAGCATTTCGAATGAAGGCTGGGATGATGGGAATGACTTGCCACGAGTGCACAAATCTTTTAGAGGGCGTCTAGACCCATTTCGCATCTGGGAGGAGGCTTTTGCATTATTTCCATCAATAAACAAATGTGGAATGTACTGTTCATGAGCTATGACTGGAAAAGCCCCTGCTGTGACTGGTGGCACAGGTTGTATTACAGAAAATTTTTAAATTCCACAAAAAACAAAATATTATTGTTAATATTTTTACACTGAGTTATGGGCTACCTAGAGAGATGATATGAAGTTTGTTCAAGGAAAACAGTCTACCAATATCTGGATAAAGAAAATATAATTATGAACATGGACAATGGAAAATGGAAAAAACAAAACAAAAATGCCTATGCAGAAAAAGAGAAAAAAACTTAGTAAAGGGGAGGCATTGAGTCACCATACACAAGTCTTTCATGTGTGCCTGGCCAAATAAGCCGCACATCCATCAGAGTGGCCTCTCAAGTAAGAACAATTCCTGTAGTTTGCCCACGTGATGGTAGTGAAGTATTCGGATTGAATGGGTTAATACGCAGCTTAATTTCCTTTCTCTTGGAGAAAAGAGCATACTTCCTAAGTACTCAATTCCTCTTGGTCAATTTTTTCCTTTTCTAGACATAGATACATCAATAACTCACATGTACATCATTATAGGCAATAGACTAATGAAAATGTGGCAAATATGTATTAGTTATCAAGCATTAATGACATACTGAAATATATATATACATATAAATATATATATTGTAAGAACTAACTAATACATATACATATACAAGAACTATTAAATCAGATATCAATTGACAAACTTACAGAAAATAGTCATGACAATTCTTAATACTCAGGGATGAAACCATTTGCAACTAACACATACCTTTGGTAAGTTTGATTACATTCAAGTAAATCACAAATTTAGTTGCTAAAGCTAAGTGTGACTATTCCCACAAAACTGACTAAATTGGAATATTACATATTTGGAAATAACTTCAAATCAGCTCAAAAGTATAAGAATTTCCATTACAAGCTGGTAGGAAATTGGAGATCCTCTGACTAAGTTTGAGAACACTGTCCAAAGCCACATCACAGGAAAATTTGGATTATTTTGTATAATAAGAGCAAATTATAAAATTAGTTTTGACCAAATAGAGCCAGGGAAGACTCCTGTTATACTTTGGAATCAATAGTAAATTTATCAATGTTTACAATTTTTCTGTTGTGGTTTTCAAAAGCACTGATGAAACTAAAAGACCTACATGGATGAAAATTTAATGGACCAAGTCATTCTGCTACTAAAAAAATTTTAACTGGGAAATTGACTGGTTGCTTTGAAGAATTTGATATATCTAGAATTTTTAGAATAGCTACCTTATTACTTTGGCTTAGTCTATTTTTTATGCTGATATGTATCTTTTATAATTTTCAATTT
>NW_020871123.1:267787-275287 GCF_003789085.1 Penaeus vannamei
CATCCCTTCTCTCTCATTCCTATCTATCTTCCTCCTCTCTCTTCTACACACAACCCCCATCCCCTCCTTTCTTCCCAAGCCCACTCACCCCCTCACCCATCCCCATCCTCCTAACCTCTCTCCCACCCGACGACTCCCCCCCCCCCCCCTGTCTCACAGCCATTCATCCACTCCCTTCTACCCCATCCCCATGTCCTCACTACTCCGTCACCACAACGGACTACCCCCCCCCCCCCGTCTCACAGCCATCATCACTCCCTCCACCTCCCCAACCCATATCCTACCTCCTCCACCCCTGACGACCTCCCCCCTCTGCTTCCCACAGCCACTCCACCCCTCCCACCCCCAACCGTATTACCTACCTCTCCACCCACGGACTCCCCCCCCCCTGCGTGCTCACCGCCATTACATCCACTCCGTCCACCCCGGCATCCCCCATCTTACTCTCTCCACCACCCCCACCGCCTCAATTTTCTCCCCACCCCCCCCCCCCATCCCGCCCACGACGCAAGTTGTTGCCGAAACTCATTTTCTCCTTTAATGAAATGGAATGACTCGTTTCGGCAATATTAAGACGTCTGGCCCGATGAAGCGCCAGTCGTAGTCGTCGGAAGAAAGTTTATTGATTTATTCATCTATTCGCTTCCATTCCATCTGGTTCTATTAGACATTTTGAGTTCTGAGCAATCATTGCACATTTATCACTCCGCCCCACGATCACGCTTAGTTGAAAAAAGGGGGGGGGGGGGTCGGAGGGGAAGGGTCCAGGGGGGAAGGTCGTTGGGGAGGGGAGAGGGGGTCGTAGGGAAGGGAGGTGGTGTGGGGGGGGTGCGGTCGAAAGGAATAAATCTCCATTTACTGAACTAGCATCGGGTAAGGATGCTATTGAGGACTTTATATCAAGCTATTTCCTCGATTTACTTTAATCAGATGTCAATAAATAGGAAATGAAAAACACACACACATACGCACACACACAAGCGCTCCGCGCGCGCGCGCGCGTTCGTGCACATTAACTATTTAACAACGATAATGATAAAAACAATAATAATAATGATATAGCCATGATGATAACACTGATAACATTGACAATATTGATAAATATCATAATGATTATGATGATGATGATATTGATAATGATAATACCAGCTACACTAACAATAATAATGATCAGAAGAATAATGACAATATTATTCCAATCATTAATAATAATCATAATACAAATAATAATACCAATAATAACATTAAATGAAATGATGATTGATGATAATCAAAATGATAATGATTGATGACGAAGATGATTGATTACGTGGAATAGTAGTATTATCCTCACTATTATTGTTATCATTATAATAAATAACAACGGTGAAAATAACAATACCGATAATATTATAATTAGTTATAATAATAAATGATGAAAAATAAACAATTAATAACGATTATAATTAGTAATAATAATTACAATAATAAGATAATGATGATATAATGATAATAATAATAAGAATAACAATAACATAAACAATAACAACAGGCATTAATAATGATAATGATAAAAATAATAAATTATTATTAAATAATAATTTATTATTATCTATCTATTATCATTTATACACATCATAACAATAACAATAAATAATAACACAATAATAACCACTATGATAACAATGACAATAATAATAACGATAACAACAACAACACGAATTTAATACATCAGAAGCATAAGAATGAAACGCGCTCCACGTGTAATACAATTGATTAAAAAAAGGACTAATAACTACATTGCAGTGGACGAAGACGTTGATATCGCGCTGTAACTCACAACATCTGGTCTAATACGAGCATTTATGTACACGCACAACTCTTTCCATACAGCTGAAGTGAGAGGAAATGAATACCGTCTAAATATGACTGAATCGTTCGTATGATTTAGTATTCTACATCATTTTATTTCCTGTTTGTAAGTATCGTTTTATTTTTTTTCTTTCGCTCTACCTCTCTTCTCTCTCTCGCTCTCTTGCTCTTGCTCTTGCTCTCTCTCCTTTCTCTCTCTTCTCTCTCTCTCTCTCTCTCAGTCTTATTTCTCTCTGTCTCTCTCCTCTCTTCTCTCTCTCTCTCTCTCTCTCTCTCATCTTCTCTCTCCTGCACTCTATCTCTCTCTCTCTCTCTCCCGCCATCTCTCTCTCTCTCTCTCTCTCTCTCTCCATCTTCCCCCCCTCCTCCCTCCTCTCTCCTCTCTCTCTCTCTCTCCCTTCTCTCCTCTCCCATCTTCCTCCTCTCTTCTCTCCCCCCAATCTCTACTCTCTCCTCTCCCATCTCTCCTCCTCCCTCTCTCGCCCATGCTCTCTCTCTGCGTCTCCCCAATCTCTCTCTCCTCTCTCCCATCTTTCTCTCTTCTCCTCTCTCCCCCATCTTCTCTCTCTTCTCTCCCTCCATATATTCTTCCTCTCTCCTCCATCTTCTCTCTCCTCCTCTCCCTCATCATCTCTTCTCCTCTCTTCTCCATCTCTCTCTCCTAGTCTCTCTCCTCTCTCTCTCTCTTCTCTCTCTCCCTAATCCTCTCTCGTCTCTCTCTCTCTCTCTCTCCCTATCTTTCTCTCTCTTTCTCCTCTCTTCTCTCTTCTCTCTCTCTCTCTCTCTCCTCTCCCTCCTCTCCTCCTCCCCTATCTCTCCTCTCTCTCGTCTCTCTCTCTCTCTTCCCTATCTCTCCTCTCTCTCCTCTCCCTATCTTCTCTCTCTCTCTCTCTCTCTCTTCCTTCTCTCTCTCCTTCTCTCATCTTCTCTCTCCTCTCTCATCTCTCTCTCTCCTCTCCTCTCTCTCTCTTCTCTCCTCTCTTTCTCTCTCCCTCCTCTCTCTACTCTCCTCTCCATTCCTCTCTCTCCTCTCTCTCTCTCCTCTCATCTCTCTCTCCTTTCTCGCCCCTCGCCTACCTCTCCTCTCTTCTCTTGCCCTCCCTCATCTCTCTCTTCCTCTCCCTCCCTCCACTCCTCTCTCTCGTTCTCTCCCCTACTCTCTCTCTCTCTTCTCTCCCTCCATTCTCTCTCCCTTTCCTCAGCTCTCCCTCTCCGGCCCACTTCGTCCTCTCTCTTCTCTCTCCTCCTCTCTTCTCTCTTCTCCCGTACTTTCTTTACTTCTCTTCCTCTCTCTTCTCTTCTCCCATATCTCTTCTCTCGTCTCTCTCCTCTCTCTCCCTATCTCTCTCTCTCTCTGTCCCCATTCTCTCTATCTCTGTCCCCATCTTCTTCATCTCACCCTGTCCCCTACCGATCTCTCCTCTCTTCTGCCCCATCTCTGCCTTCTCTCTGCTCTGTCCCATCTCTCTGTTCCCCCATCTCTCTTTTCTCTCTTCGCTATCTTCTCGCTTTCTCTTCCTCTCTACTCGCTCTCTCGCATTTTCTCCTCTAATCTTGCCTCTCCCTTCTCGCCTTTTTTCCTCTGTCTCTAGCTCTCTTACTTTCTTCCTCTCTTGCCTTGGCTTCTTTTCCTCCCTCTGCTCTCTCTTGTCTGTCTCTGTCTCCTCGGCTCTCTCTCTCTATCTCTGGTCTCCCGCTCTCTCTCTTCTGTTTCTGTTTCTCTGCTGCCGTTTTTCGGTTCCCTCTGTCCTCTAATCTCGTCTCCCGCTCTTTCTTTCTGTTCTGTTTCTTGTTTTTTTTCGGTCTTTTCTTGTCCTCTTCTCTTCTGTTCTGTCTCCGTCATCTCTCTGCCCAAAAACCATTGACTTTTCACATTCAATGTGTTAGACCCAATATCATATGAGATATGATTTTATATAACCTTTCTTTCATAAAAGTTTGTGACATATTACTTATTTTTATACGTCGTATTTGTCAAATCCTCTTTAATATTTGATTAAACCACCTATAATAAAATCTGATCTGGTGCTTGAATTGGCGCATTTCCATGAATATCTGATTAAATATTTCATATATCTCATTTATATAATTCGATGTCGTGGTATCATTTCGCTGATTCCAGGTTACATGAAACAGTCATAACAGGTACTGCAGTACTATTCAAAGTATGCAATTTTGTACACCGTCACAGCTCATTTTGATAAAATTGTACAGAGAGAGAGAGAGAGAGAGAGAGAGAGAGAGAGAGAGAGAGAGAGAGAGAGAGAGAGAGAGAGAGAGAGAGAGAGAGAGAGAGAGAGAGAGAGAGAGAGAGCGAGAGAGAAGAGAGAGAGAGAAGAGAGGAGAGAGAGAGGAGAGCGAGAAGAGAGAGAGAGAGAGAGAGAGAGAGAGAGAGAGAGCGAGAAGAGAGAGAGAGAGAGAGAGAGAGAGAGAGAGAGAGAGGAGAGAGAGAAGAGAGAGAGAGAGAGAGAGAGAGAGAGAGAGAGAGAGAGAGAGAGAGAGAGAGAGAGAGAGAGAGAGAGAGGAGAGGAGAGACGAGAGCGAGAGCAGAGAGAGAGAGAGAGAGGAGAGAAGAGAGTGAGATAAGATTTAAGCAAAGCACAACCATAGAAACCTACTCGGACAGAAAATAGGCTTCGGCAACGGACTCTCTCTCCTACCACGTCGTCCGCTGCTCTTCCTTCATCATCCGGCTCCTCCTCTTCCAGTGCGAGGGCGTGTTCATCTTGCCATTCCTTGCATGCCACTCAGCTCCTTAAGTCTCCTTCCAATCCCATTCCCAAGATACTCAGGAAGATGAGTATACATGTTTAAGTCTTTCAAGTACCTTGCGCATTCCTCATACCTATTTTCTCCCCCCCTCCCATCCTAGGCGAGCTTCCACCGCCACCCCGAAACCCTCGACCCCGCCCCGAACAAACGACCCCACTTACCGATCCCCCTTTCCCTCTTTCCCCTCCGCCTCTCCCAACCACCGTCACCACCTTCCCACTTCCCCTTCCCCTTCCCCTTCCCCACCTCCCACCCCACCCTACCCCCACCAAAAGAAAAAAAAGAGAAAAAGACGCGCAATGATAATCAATGAAACGTCTAGAGACACCGCCCATTCACTCGATCCGATGCCCCCCTTCCCTACCCCCCCCACCCCCACCCTCCCCCCTCCCTACCCCACCCCCCCTCCCACCCTCCGTTGCAGCGGCGCCGTCCCTCACCCGCCAAGATTACAGCGTCAACAGCGAAATGCATTACCTGATTGCAATATTACATCAAACCTTGCAACCTTGACTCCCGAGCTCCTCGCGGCGCGGAGGAGCGATAGCATAGGTGAGGAGGAGGGGAAGAGAGAGATGAGAGAAGAGAACGAGAGATGGATGATGAAAGGAGGAAAATGGGTGAATGTGGGGAAAGTGTGAAGGGAGGAAAATGGGTGAATATGGGGAAAGTGTGAAGAAAGGAGGGATGGAGAAAGAGGTAAAGGGAGGGAATCGGAAATGATGCGAGGGAAAGAGACGTGGATGGGAGGAAAGAGAGATGGAGGGTGGAAAAGACAAATGAAGGGAAGGGAAGTGTGATGACAGAAGGGAAAGAGATACGAAGGAATGTAAACAAACGAACTGGGATGGAAAGAAACTTAAGATTAAGGAAAGGAATGGGAGGGAAATAGGTGAAGGACAGGAAAGACACGCGAAAGAAGGGAAACAGAGAAGAAGGTGGATAGAACAGAGATAAAGGGAATACACAAGGGGGACGACAGAACACAGAAAATGGCAGTGAGGGAGTAAAAAGTGCAAGAAAAACGCATCCGATACACAGTGGGAAAAGGTAACTAGATGAGCGAGTAAAGAACTGGAATGGATGGAGATACGTTCGTTTCGTTCGTGTGTGTGTGTGTGTGTGTGTGTGTGTGTGTGTGTGTGTGTGTGTGTGTGTGTGTGTGTGTGTGTGTGTGTGTGTGTGTGTGTGTGTGCGCGTGCGTGCGTGCGTGCGTGCGTGCGTGCGTGTGTGTTTTCGTGTGTGTGTGTTTCGTCGTGTGTTTTTCGTGTGCGTGTGTTTTCGTGTGCGTGTGTTTTCGTGTGTGTGTGTATGCATGTGTATATACTGAACCTGGATTCTTATATTTTTCATATCATGAACCAAGAGAACATTCCACTTTACATCCTCTCATCCTGTTTCCGAGAATAACGAACGTATTTCGTTGCACAGAAATATTCACTGACGACAACATCATCGACTTCCTTTCAATAGGGAGAAAGGACAAACGGCAGCGTTCCTGGAAGACATCGCAATACCAAAGCACAGGGAGAAAGCCGTCGGAATATCATTACTTACACAGATTATGATAAAATGTAATAGAGAGAGAGAGGCGGGGAGGGAGGGAGAGAGAGAGAGGAGAAGGGGCGGGAGGGAGGAAGGGGAGGGTGGGGAGAGAGAGAGAAGAGAGAGGAGAGAGAGAGAGAGAAGAGAGAGAGAGGAGAGAGAGAGAGAGAGAGAGAGAGAGAGAGAGAGAGAGAGGAACGGGAGGAGGGAGGGAGGAGAGAGAGAGAGAGAGAGGAGAGAGAGAGAGAGAGAGAGAGAGAGAGAGAGAGAAGAGAGAGAGAGAGAGAGAGAGAGAGAGAGAGAGAGAGAAGAAAGGAAAGAGAGAAGGAGGTAGAGATCGAGAGCGAAAGCGAGCGACGAGAGAGAGAGAGAGAGAAGAGAGCAGAGATCGAAGAGAGAGAGAGAGAGAGAGAGAGAAAAGCCGATAAACAGACATCAGAAAAGTCAGACCAACCAAGAGGAACAAAAAATGGAGCACTGATACTGACAGGCGAAGGCACATCAAGTTAGAGAGAGACATAAATGCGCAGGGAACACTGACAGACATTCATATAGACATATGGATATACAGAGATATGAGAACTGACGTAGAAAGATATACACTGACAGACAGACTTTGATATATTGGGACAGAAAGACAAAAAGGCTATAACCAAAGATTTAAAATTATCGAAACCGAGAAACAAGCAAACATGCCAGACAAACAGACAGACAAAGGATTATCTAGACATAAAGATAGACAGGGAAAAAGACCGTTCTCATAATGAAGCCAATCCAATACACAAAGAGTTAAAATTCGCCGTGCTAATTCTCATGCAGAAAAAAATAAAACAGCAACAGTCCCAATTCCTGACAGACACATTAATCGGCCCTGCAGCAGGTAAATAACCACTCTTTGCATTTTGCGAGCATCAAATAGATCGTATGATTTTTGGAATACAAAAGTAGTTTTTAGTCTGTGAAACAGGGGCCCGTAAAGTATGTTTTCCCTCATTTTGCTTTCCTGTCCCTTCATTTCTTCCCGACATAGTCCAAAGCCAATACTAGGCCCTCCGAACGTACACCATCAATGAACACACAATCTAATATATAAACAAATACATAATCCAACACACAGACACGTAAAACCCATTCCATAACTACAGAAACGGCATCCCCTTTGATCCAGTAATCACACATATACGTTTAATTAAAACTGTATGCGTACCGTCTCTTTGAGGGCGCCCAGACGCGAAATCGGTTTGCGGAATCCGGAGGTCGCTCGAGCAAGCTGAACGGAAGAGCAGGACACGCACAGACACGTACCCACTCGAGCGTCGGACACGTGAGGAT
>NW_020871123.1:280287-287787 GCF_003789085.1 Penaeus vannamei
ACAGAACCAGAGGTGTATTTTACCCTAAAATAGATGTATTTAAATTTTGGTGATGATCCGGATCCAGGATTTTTTTAAATGATTGCATCTTGCACTATCAACAGTGGTGACTATTATCATGTTAACGGAAGGAAGTAATTTTAGTGTAATTCATCAAGTGCGAATATTTCTATTGCGTCAGTGACGGAGGAGACATGCGCTCTCTGATAATCATCATGATAATCAATATTCTTACTGTTAGCATTATCATTGCTATTATCATGACCACTATTATCATTATTATTATCATGATCATTACCATTATCATTACTATTATCATCATTAATATCTGATCATTACCATCATCATTACCATTATTATTACTATCACTATTATCATTATCATTATAATTATTATCATTACCATTTTCATTATTATTATGACCACCATTATTACCATCATCTATAGTAATATCAACATCATTATATCACTACTACTAGAAATAATAACAAAAATAATAAAGATTATTATCATAACTATCATTATTATCACAATTATTCTCATTTATCGTCATTACCATCACCCCCACTACCATCAACATTATCATTACTTATTACTATTTATCGCTAGAACGACTACAATACATTTTTTAAATAAATATCAATACTGTCAATAATGAAACTGAAATATTACAGGTATCAATAACACTTCCTTCTGCACCCCCCCACCCTCCCTCCCCCGACGTTCCCTCACCCCTAACCCTCCCCGGACGCCCCCCTCACCCCTAACCCTCCCCTGGACGCCCCCACCCCTAACCCTCCCCTGGACGCCCCCCTCATCCCTAGCCCTCCCACGCCCCCTCACCCCTAACCTCCCTGCTCGCCGCCCTCACCCTAACCCTCCCCTGCCCCCCTCACCCCTAACCCTCCCCTGGACGCCTCCCTCACCCTAACCCTCCCCTGGACGCCCCCTCACCCCTAACCCTCCCCCCCCTCACCCCTAACCCTCCCCTGGTGGCCCCCCTAACCCCTAGCCCTCCCCTGGACGCCCCCCTCACCCCTAGCCCTCCCCTGGACGCCCCCTCACCCCCCCTCCCCTGGACGCCCCCCTCACCCCTGGCCCTCCCCTGGACGCCCCCCTCACCCCTAACCCTCCCTGGCGCCCCCCCTAACCCCTAACCCTCCCCTGGACGCCCCCCTCACCCCTAGCCCTCCCCGGACGCCCCCCTCACCCCTAACCCTCCCCTGGACGCCCCCTCACCCCTAAGGAACGCCCCCTCACCCCTAACCCTCCCCTGGACACGCCCCCCCCTCACCCCTAACCCTCCTGGACGCCCCCCTCACCCTAACCCTCCCTGGACGCCCCCCACCTAGCCCTCCCCCTCCCCCGCCCCTAACTTCCCCTGGACTCCCCCCTCACCCCTAACCCTCCCCTGGACACCCCCCTCACCCTAACCCTCCCCCGAACCGCCCCCTCATCCCTAACCCTCCCCTGGACGCCCCCCTCACCCCTAACCCTCCCCTGGACGCCCCCCTCACCCCTAACCCTCCCCTGGACGCCCCCCTCACCCCTAACCCTCCCCTGGACGCCCCCCATCCCTAGCCCTCCCCCTGGACGATCCCCTCACCCCTAGCCCTCCCCTGGACGCCTCCCTCACCCCTAAACCCTCCCCTGGACGCCCCCCTACCCCTAACCCTCCCCCGAACGCCCCCCTCACCCTAACCCTCCCCGAACGCCCCCCTCACCCTAGCCTCCCTTAGCGCCTCCCTCACCCTAACCCCTCCCCTGGACGCCCCCCTCCCCTACCCTCCCCTACGGACGCCCCCTCACCCCTAACCCTCCCCTGACGTCCCCCTCACCCCTAACCCTCCCCGAACGCCCCCTTCACCCCTAACCCTCCTCTACCCTCCGCCCCCCTGCCTCCATCCCCCTCTCCCTACCCTCTCTACCTATCCGGTCGCCTAGCCAATCAATCCCGTTTCTCCCGCTCTGAACGGTGACGAGAAGACGCCTAATGCGAGGGCGTGTGGGCGGGCGAATACATACGACAACCCGATATCACGTGACAATGCGTGCCGCCGACTCGTTCATCAAACTGGCACCCGTGTATAGGGCGTGGCACCTCGCTGGCCCTTGCTCTCTCGCTCTCTCTCTCTCTCTCTCTCTCTCTCTCTCTCTCTCTCTCTCTCTCTCTCTCTCTCTCTCTCTCTCTCTCTCTCTCTCTCTCTCTCTCTCTCTCTCTCTCTCTCCTTTTCTCTCTCTTTCTCCTTCTATCTCTTCTCTTTCTCCTCTCTATTCTCTCTCTTTCATCTCTCTCTCTCTCCTATCTCTCTCTCTTTCTCCTATCTATCTCTCTCTCTTTCTCCTTCTATCTCTCTCTCTCCTTCTATCTCTCTCTCTTTCTCCATCTCTCTCTCTCTCTCTGCCCCCCCTCTCTCTGTCTCTCTCTCTCTCTCTCTCTGTCTCCCTTCTCTCTCTTCTCTGTCTCCCTCTCTCTCTCTGTCTCCCTTTCTCTCTCTTTCTGTCTCCCTCTCTCTCTCTCTGTCTCCCCTCTGAAGACGCCAAAAAGGAAGTCGAAAAAGAACACGAAGTGAATGAGAAATCAAAACAATGAAGACGAAGAAGATGAGAAAAGGCATATAAGAAATTGTGGGAAGGATGTGGAAAAAAGAGAAAACAACAAAGGAATAAACAAAAGGAAAGACCAAAAAAAGAAAGAAACAGAAAAGACAAACATAAAAGAGAGAGAGAAAAAACAAAAGTCAAAACTGACAAACCGAGTTTACGTGTCCCGGCGAGCTGTCGTTATTTATCTCTTGTTGCTTACACGCGCAAGGCTTTGTGTGATTTACGGCTGCCTGGGTTATTTATCATGTTGATGCAGCTGCGCGGTATTGCACGTGAATTTAGAAAACTACGCATAAGTATTGATGACAAATGATTAATAAAAAATAATCATAATAACAATAATGAAAAATGATAATATGTCATAATGAGAACAATAAAAATGACAATAATAATGATAATGACAATGATATTGATGATGATGATAATAATAACAATAATAGTAATGATGATGATGATAATGGTAATAACATTAATAATGATAATGATAATAATAATAATAATAATAATAATAATAATAAATAATAAATAAATAAAAATAATAATAATTTTAATAATGGAATGACAATGTCAATAATAACAATAACATAATTAATAATAATAATAATAATAATATAATAACAATAAAGATAACAATAATTATCGTTATCACCATCATCATAATAATAATGATAATAATAATAATAATTGAAACAATAATAATCATTATAATTATCATAGTAATAATAATAATTACCATAATAACAATAGAAAAAATAATGACCATAATAATAATAATAATAATAATATAATAATTAATAATGATAATAATAATAATAATAGTATTGATAATAATGATAATAATATTATTATTAATAATAATAGTAGTAATATTAGTAACATGTAAAAATAACAATAAAAAATATAATAATAATAATAAATAATAATAACAATAACAATAATAGTAGCAATAGTTGTAGTAAAAATAATACTAATAATGTTAACAACATCAATAACAATAAAAACAATAATAATCATCATTATCAGTATCAGTATCGTTACAACTATTCACTCCGTAGATTTAAGTACCTTTTTTGCCCTTAAGAGACTAGAGGTTTATCACACTGGGAGTTCCTATAAAATATAAAGAGTTCAGATACAAATATAAATCATAAAAAACGAGGGAATGTAAATGGGAAACAGAGATTAATATCCTGAAAGTCAGCACTTGCAAACACTATTGGTTTAATCAATTTATACCGGCAGTTTCCTTTCTTAATTAACACGGAAACGCAATTCATACTTTAATAAATCTAGGCACAACAGGTACAAGAGTAAATTAATTTTGATAATTAGATACCCTCGGTTAATAAAACCTTGATCAAAACCTGTCTGGGTTATTGTTTTCGAAATTGAAAAAGCAACAGAATATCTGGCCTTTGTCTATCTCTAACCAGGTTAATAGCTATTAGTTTAATTTTTAAAAATGTGATCTACTATTCAAATAATTAAATGGTCGCATGCAAAAATATCAGAATTCCGTCCCCGCGAGCCATTTTATTCGGTTACATAATTACTTCTAATCTGGTATACGGACATTTTGTTTCTGAAATAAAAGTTATACAAAAAACTCTAATACATCTAGAACATTAGTTTCGGGAAAAATGTAGCGTACTTACCGGCATTCCAACTCTCTCCCTTTCACTGCACTATCATTCTATCTCTCACTCTTTCACTTTCACTTACTCTTATTCTCACTCTCATTCTCAATTTCACACTCGTTATCATTCACTTATGCTCATCCTCAATTACTCTCGTTCTTCCATTCACTAATTTTCTCTTTCACTCACATTCACTTATTCTCACTCATCCCCCTCTTTCTTTCTTTCTTCTCTTTCTCTTTCTTTCTTTCTTCTCTTTCTCTTTCTTCTTTCTTTCTTTCTTTCTTCTTTCTTTTTCTTTTTCTTTCTTTCTTTCTTTCTTTCTCTTTTTCTCTTTCTTTCTCTCTTTCTCTCTTGCCAAATCTATATATTATCTCATTATATGACAAAATTGCATCGTCTGACTGCTTTTGGAGATATTATACATATGTTATAATAATTTTTCCTCACGCTTGATAAATAAAATATTCATATACTTTCATATATTTTGTTCAAAACAAAGTAAAAGCGCTGTCAAAATAAAAAGCCTGGGTGTTCACGGAAAGTTATGTGTATTATAAATTCATGAACTAAAATGCAAAAACATAAACAGCTGACACGGCTCGGAAGCTATTGTCGGAAAAGTAGACCCCGCACTCCTCCCGAATACTAATCTCGTGTCTCCGACCTTACGACCCGCGTGTCGGCCTTTTACGAGAGGCGAGGCATCGTCGTGAGAATTACTCTACGGGGTTTGAGCGCCGCATTTCATTTAATCGGCTCTCACGCGCGAACGTGCTCGCTGGTCGCCCGTTTAACCTTTTTACCATCCTTTTTCTTGTCATTTCTTTGATTCTCCTGTTTGTATGTGTGTCTGTCTGCCTGTTTGTTTCTGTCTCTCTCTTTGTCTTATAAAGACCCGCGGTCATAGTGAAAGGAGTAGAGTGAGAATATTCTCTCTTTTATCACTTTTCCTTTCCCTCTCTTTTTCCCCTTCCTCCTCCCCCTCTCATACACTCGCCCATACCCCCGCTTCCTTCTCCCTCTCCCTTCTCATCCGTCCTCCGTAAATACCAAACATCCACGCAGAAGTCTGAAAGGAGACCCACGATATCTCAGATAAAAGGCAGCGCATCCCCCGAGGGACGGCAGAAACAGCGGAAGAAAATAAGATATCCGCCTGGACAGACAGATGCTTGCGAAGGGACGAAGAGATCAAAGTTGCAATGCAGACGATGAGCTTCCAATTTTCTCATGATACGAAGAGAAAAGCGCGCATGCATGTAAATACGGATGTGTTCGAAGCATCACGGACACGCGGAACACAAACCAACACACAAGCACACATATTTGCATGTGTATGTTTCTGTGTGTGCGTGCGTGCGTGCGTGCGTGCGTGCGTGCGTGCGTGCGTGTGTGTGTGTGTGTGTTGTGTATGTGTGTGTTGTGTGTGTGTGTGTGTGTGTGTGTGTGTGTGTGTGTGTGTGTGTGTGTGTGTGTGTGTGCGTGCGTGCGTGCGTGCGTGCGTGCGTGCGTGCGCGTGCGTGCGTGCGTGCGTGCGTGCGTGCGTGTGTGTGTGTGTAAGTATATGTATGTATATATACATACATACATACATACATACATAATTACATATATTACATACATACATACATACATACATACATATATGTATATATATACATATATATATATATATATATATATATATATATATATATATATATAATATATGCATATATATTTTTCTTTTATGTATGCGTACGTGCTGTTAAAAGAAAACAAAGCACAGCACGCGGTGAAATGCCATCAAACACATCTATCCGAAAAACATTTCTCACACAATCACCTAAAGGATAAAAAATAAAAGGTCATTTGCATACGGCCCGTCACGGAGATCCTTCGAGTTAAATCACGCCCGTCAGAGTTTGGCTGCTGCCGCTCCATCAGACCCAGGGGAGAAGAGGGGAAGGAAGGGGGAAGAAGAAGGAGAAAGAGGGAGGAAGGAGGAAGTAGGAGAGGGGAGAAGAGGGGAAGGAAAGGGGAGGTAGAAGGAGAAAGAGGGAGGAAGGAGGAAGTAGGAGAGGGGAGAAGAGGGCAAGGAAGGGGGAAGAAGGAGAAAAGAGGGAGGAAGGAGGAAGTAGGAGAGGGGAGAAGAGGGCAAGGAAAGGGGAGGAAAGAAGGAGGAAGAGGGAGGAAGGAGGAAGTAGGAGAGGGGAGAAGAGGGGAAGGAAAGTGGAGGTAGAAGGAGAAAGAGGGAGGAAGGAGGAAGTAGGAGGGGGAGAAGAGGGGAAGGAAAGGGGGTAGAAGGAGAAGAGGGAGGGAGGGGGGAAAGTAGGAGAAGGGAGAAAAGAAGGACGAGTGAGTGGGACGACGGAGGAGGGAGAGGAAGGAGGACAAGGGGGAAGGGATAGCGAAAAAGTAGATAGAAAGATAAGCATATCCTTGATAGATGAAAACGAATCACAGACGCAAAGGAGCTTCTTCGAAGGCCTGAAAAAATGATCGAGCGTAGAAGTACAGAAAGAAGAATGAACAAGAAACATGGAAAATAGACAAAAGGTTAATAAGGATGACCCGAAGAATGGAAAAAGAAAAAGAAAGAATAAATAACAAACATGAAAAACTACAAAAATATGATATATATATATACATATATATATATATAATATATATATATATATATATATATATATATATATATATATATATATATATAGAAAAGTGAAGAGCCTCGCCTTCTGGTTTGTTAAAGATAATAAAGTGTGGCATGTTGCATGTGTTACAACCTTAATAGCATAAAAGCGTAATGAAATATGTTGCATGATGTAGTAATCGTCTCCATTTTTTCTTTTCTGTCTCTAAATTTTAAACTAGCTCGTGTCTCAACTGCAGCGCGTTATATGCAGATATATTGCACGGCCGAACAACCACTTTCTCAACAACAGTTTCTCAGTGTTATATATAACGCAATTAACATTTGATAGTAATATTAGTTAATGGTGGTTCTTGATGATGATGATGATATCAATTTTAATGATGATGATTATCATTACCATATAAATGGTGATGATTACGATAAAAAAATAACAAAAACTGATAAAAACAAGATCAATGCAAAAAATAGATCCAAATAAAGGGCGAGTAGAACGTATCAGAGGCCGAGCTGCGTGGAACGTCGAGGTTGAGAAAGGATTCGGACGGCGGAGACGGAGGGCGCTGGGCCAAGTCGTGCCGCGAAGACAAATGCCGCCTCAGACACCCCTGGCACTGTTGC
>NW_020871123.1:300287-315287 GCF_003789085.1 Penaeus vannamei
GCCTGACTCACTCACTCACTCACTCTTTCTCTTTCTTTCTCTCCCCCCCTCCCCTCTCTCTGTGTCTCTGTCTCTGTCTCTGTCTCTCTCTCTCTCTCTCTCTCTCTCTCTCTCTCTCTCTCTCTCTCTCTCTCTCTCTCTCTCTCTCTCTCTCTCTCTCTCTCTCTCTCTAGTCTGTCTGTCTGTCTGTCTGTCTGTCTGTCTGTCTGTCTGTCTGTCTGTCTGTCTGTCTGTCTGTCTCTCTCTCTCTCTCTCTCTCTCTCTCTAGTTTACGTAACGCTAAAAAAATATTACCGCTACTTTTCTATTTTGTGGGCAAATGCTGCAGTGTTGGTACTATCAAGACCCGTTTTCTAGCGGTTACAGTAACCGGCAGCTTTCTATATATAAATTAAATCAGTTTTAAAATCTAGTTTTTTTCCAGCTCAGCTACTACTGCAGCTGCCACGACTTTTGCCTTTACAATTGCCATTGCAATTGTTAGTATAACTGCAAAAGTTAACACTGCAATTGTTATTTCTATTACTGCCATAATTGGCAATTCTACTACTGAATTTCATATTACTTTTACTACTGCTACACTAACAATTTGTATTTTACCAATATCTTACCAATAGGAGTACAGAGAAAAACATTGTTTTCCCATCATCACTATTACTGTCATAAAAGAAGCTAAGCCTTGCACGTCCCAAACAAACACCACCACTGATTTTACAAGATACCAAAAGATATTTATAGCTATGTGTACAAAAAATATATATATATTAATAGATTTTTTAAAATGCTGTTCATCTTAAAACATATTTATCATTCTAACATGATATATAGACGTATAAAAAAAATCCCGAAATTTAAAACCCAACGGTCCGAGACACAGAAGACGTCGCAAAATACTCTAGTTTATTTGATCACTTGTCTTGCTTTACTATCATCCTTTTCGCCATCCCTTTTAGTGAAGAGCATACACTGCTAATATATTTTCTGTTTTTGTATTTTTTGCGACTGAAATTAGACGCAACAGGGGCACTTAAAGATTAGAACGAAGGAAAAAAATACATTTTTCCCTCTCTCTCTTAAACAACTTTCTCCGCTGCAGCTGACAACTCTGAAAGAGTTTGCAGCAACATCTGCAGATTAGTCGATACGTCCACTAGTCAGTAAAGATAAAGATGTACAAATGCATACACACACATACACACACACACACACACACACACACACACACACACACACACACACACACACACAACGCACGCACACACACACACACATACACGAAAACACACAAATGTATACATATATATATATATATATATATATATATATATATATATATATATATATATATATATATATGTGTGTGTGTGTGTGTGTGTGTGTGTGTGTGTGTGTTTATATATATATGTTATATATATCATATATATCATATACATATATATACATATACATACATACACACGCACGCACGGCACACACACACACACACACACACACACACGCACACACATACACACACACACACAAATATATAATGTATATATATACATATATATATATATATATATATATATATATATATATATATATATATATATATATATATATATATATATATATATATAATATATATATATATATATAACGCACACACAGATACAAATAAACATATACACACACGCACAAACAGAATAATTAAGAAAGAGTAAGCAAACACAGGTCCGGAAAAGCGAAGACAAAAACGAAAGCAACTGTCGGAACTTACTCCCCTTTATCTGCCGAGTCACGTTTCCAGACTAAGGAGAAAAAATATATTTATCAAATTGCTTTACAGACGACTGCAATAAATTATGCTTCAAATGTTCCTTGCGTACAAAGTATTGCAATGTAGAACGAAAAACGCGCCCTGAATATTCATAGCAGTGTGCATAGGTTGGAAGATGTTAAAAAATGCAAAGAACAGGCGGAGGGCGATAAAGGGAGAGAGAGGAAAGAGAGTGAAAGAGATCTAAAGGGAGACAAGAGGAGAAAAGAAATGAGAGAAAGAGAGAGAGACTAACAGAAAAATTGGTCGAAAGAGAAAAACACAAACTGAACAAAAAAGAATAAACAAAAAAAAAAAAACTGAACAAAAAAGAATAAACAAATAAACAAAACGAGAAAAAAAAATAAAACAACAAAGTGAAAGTAAAAATAAAAGTCTGATAAAACTGAAGCAAGAAAAATGTTAGCTTCATTGCCGCGACACGTTTTCACGCTGAAGAGAAAAATAAGACTGTCAAATTAATTTACACTCGACGGCACTAAACCACACTTCGGAAGCCCTTTGAGGGAAAATTAATGCATCCCAGAAAAAAAAAGAAAATGTGAGGCATGCGCTATAATTCCAAGGCACTTTATATCAAAGTAAATCAAATTGGATACGGGAAGAGAATATAATATATTATATATATACATATAGATAGATAGATAGATATACATATACATATACATACACACACACACATATATCTATCTATATCTATATCTATATATATATATATATATATATATATATATATATATATATATATACATACACACACACACACACACACACACACACACACACACACACACACACACACACACACACACACACACACACACACACACACACACACACACACACACAGAGGACTCGAACTCCAGCTATGACCCCGGAGGACAGGTGATATATATATATATATATATATATATATATATATATATATATATATATATATATATATAGACTTTTTAGACTCCTAAAAGCAGCTTAGTTAAAATATCCCCCCCCTAAAAAGAAAACGAAATCATAAAGGATGATTTTGTACACACACACACACAAAAAAAAAATCTGTTTTTTTTTAGAGCGAGAGAGATTTTGGTTAATTTTCAAAATATATGTATTTTTCTAATATAACAATAACCGACGATAAAAAATAATTATATATGAGATTTCGTTAGGGTCTAGAAAAGTGTAAATTTTATAAAAATCTGTAAGACATAAAAAGAAATCATAGAGGGTAAAAATTTTGATTTTCATTTTTTTCACAATTTTGACCCCTGGAAACATGAAAAGTGCTTTTATGTAAAACTATGTCAATAAATCTGTTAGATGAAAGCACAAGCTACATTTTGAGTGGGCATTTATTCCTCTGTCACAAATTCCCTCCAAGCAGTGACCAATTGAACTTCCCGTAAGTCCCAGATGTGAAAAAGCCGTTTTGGGGAAAACGAGTTAAAATAGGGGTTTAAGGGCGTGAATGAATCTACATCCACCCAAGCCACATCCCCCACCCTATGGCCTAACTATCTGGAGTGGATGTATGTTCCTACTACGATTTTTTTTTTTTGAATTTGAGATTTTGGGTCTCTGCCTCTCTACCAAGTGCGGAATCTGATAGACAGAGCCATTTTAAGGCTAAAATATCTACCCTAAAATCCAAAGATATGATGGCACTATATGCTTACAAATTGTGTGCAATTCACAAACCTGAAAAGTGGGCGAGCCACCCAAACCTTGGATGACCATGTATACAAAATCGTTAGAGGTTGGACGCGAAAACCTGGGATTCTTTCATTTGACATCAAAAAGGCTCACTGGGGAAGGTGTGTGAATTGACATGGAATGACTCATATATATACATACACACACATACATATATATATATACATACATACACCCACACACACCACACACACATATATATATGTGTGTGTGTGTGTGTGTGTCTGTACGCGCGCGCGAGTGTGTGTGACTGTATATACATATATATAAATAAATGTAGATAGATATATACAGATATATATATATATATAGATATATATCTGCACGAATATTGCGTAACAAACAGCTTGCCAATACACCGCCCTCGACAAGACAACATGCGGTCAAGTCAGGTCTGCAAACAAAAGAACAAATACATTTCAAACCAGAACATTCACTCCCTCACTCGAAGCAAAATACACATAAAAGTGAACAATAAAAAAAATAAAAAAAAACATTACAAAAAGCTACGTCGTTCTCCCCGAGGATACGGTTTGGCCAGAGGGGTCAAACGAGGTCAAACGTAAGACCACGCAATCTGTCTCCCGGGGACAGGCCATTTAAAGATTAATATTGTGACATAACACTTCAAGTTTTAATTGTGAAAAGAGAAAGAGGAGGATGCGGAGGACATGTTGTAGGATCTGAGGAAAATGGGGGGGTGGGGAGGAGGACAGGAAATGGGAGAGAGAGAGAGACGGGAGACGAGCCATGTCAGAAGGGAGGAGGAAAGAAGGAAGGGAAGGGAGAGGGAAGAATGAAGAGTGGAGAGGGCGTTAGGGGGGAAAGGGGATGAGAGGTAGGCAGTTCACGCCAAAACCTGAAGAAAACTCTTCTGGGAAATTTCCCACATTTCATCGCCAACACACAAAGGATCATGGGACCGAAAGGCTTAAGTGTGTGTTTTTTTTTAAACTTCGCCTTTGAAAATAGAGGTCGGGGAGAGGGGGGGGAGGGGCTAGGAAAAAGAGTGGGGAGTGGGGAGGAGAGAAGAGATTGAAGGGAGGGGACAGGGAGGGTAAAGGGGTAAGGGAAGGAGGGGGTGGGGGAGTAGGGAGTTGCGGTTATACCCACGCACGCACTTCCGGCGACACGAAACACACATTAAGAGAGCACAATGGCACTGCCTCGCCCTCAGCCTTCACTTTCTTGTTTACGTCTCTGCGGGGGCGGGGGGGGGGGGAGGGAAGGGGTAGGGCAGAGAAAAAAGAGCAAGAGAAAGGGAGGGAGGGAGAAAGAGAACGAGAGGGAGAAAAGTCCTGATGATGAAATGGGAAATGAAAAAAAAATAAAAAAACACACGGAGAGGAATATGAAGCTGAATATTCAAATGATGATGATGATGATGATGATGATGATGAAATAATAATAAGCAGGAGAGAGGGTGATAGATGAGAGAAAAGAAAGATAGGAATATGAGGAGAGAAACAATGCATAGGAGGGAAGAGAGAAACAAGAAAAGAAGAGATAGAGATTAGTATAAGAAGTGAGAGTAAAGGGAAGAGAACAGCAAGAGAAAGAAAAAAGGAAAGTGGAGAGAAAGAAGAGGAGAGAAGGCCGAAATGCGAAATATAAAGAAAGGAGATTAGGACAGATGGGGGAGTAAAGAGTGATGGGTGTGAAACGTGCGAGCGAAAGATTAAGAAAGATAAGACTAGATTGAGGAAAAGCCAAATAAGAGGAGAGTAAAAGGAATGAGAAGGGAAGGAGGAAAAAGAGAAAGGAGAAAAAAGAAAGAAAACGGAGATGGAGAGAGACAGGAAAACAAAGCAAATGAAAGGGGAAAAAAGAAGAAAAAGTCATGGAATTAAAGAGCAAGAGAGTGTTTAACCCGTTCAAAAAGCGATCCGAACCGCACTGTCCCGCCTCCCGAAACAGCGGGAATTTGAACTGTGCCTACCTACAGCAGCCTATCCTTGATCACACTCGACCTCGACCTTCTACACCAGTGTTTCCCAAACATTTTTGGGTGAGAACCTAATGACAGCTTTAGCTTGGGCTAGCGAACCTAAATGTGTGAACGTCTAGTAATATATCAAACTATTATAGGTTTATATTACCAATACACTGAATTTCAATAAAAAAAAACTGTTAATAAAAACATTAATTTTTACTGACATATCTACCAATACATTGAATTTCAATAAAAAAATAAAAAAAAAACTGTTAATAAAAACATTAACTTTTACTGACATATCCAGCTGTGGATTCTTTTATCTACACTGCCATCCGCTCATGGCTTGTTAACGAACGACACTTCAGCTTTTGCAGGGCAGACGACTTGACCTGGCTGCTGCAAATATTTGTCCTGTGCTATGAAATATATTCATTTTTCACTATTCTTCATCTTAATGCCAGTATGCGTATTGCAGGGCCTTTCAAATAGTGCGCGGCGAAACTGGTGTCGTTACGTCTCATAGAAACAACTGAAATAATGTAAGGTAAATGATTTATACAGTATATGAGATGTATGATATATATATATATATATATATATATATATATATATATATATATATATATATATTATATATATATATTAAAAGACAAATACGTAAGAGGGAAGTTACACTCGAGAAGGGATGAAGGGTAGTGAAAAGAGAGAGAGAGAGAGAGAGAGAGAGAGAGAGAGAGAGAGAGAGAGAGAGAGAGAGAGAGAGAGAGAGAGAGAGAGAGAGAGAGAGAGAGAGAGAGAGAGAGAGACAGAGACAGAGAGAAAAAGTTTCAAGAACACTGGACTATTGCGTTTTGACCCTAATTTAGAAATTACTGCTTTTCCTGGCGGTAATTGGCTGCAACATCACATACTACACAATTTGATCGCCTTATTGTGCTTGCGTTATTTCCGCGAAAGGTAATGATCCCGATGGCCCTCTCATTACACTGTTAGTCACATTATTAGTCATAAGCTCACTTTTCAATACCTGTGCCATAATTTGCATACGATGGTTACAGTCATTATAAACGTCTAGTAAACTACAATACTTTCTCTAAAAGACTAACAGATTTTTTTTTTTTTTTTTTTTTTTTTTTGGGGGGGGGGGGGGTTACTTCTTAATGTTAACAAGTCCTTCCTTAATTTATCCGTATTTTTTTTATCATATTTATCAGTTTTTGCTATGTAAATATCTGCCTTCAGTGAATATGAATTATTCCCATAATTTCTTTATTAATCAGTGTTTGCGATTCGACATACATTTTACCTATTCATTGTTCATGTACCACATAAACAGATATTGTCTACGTTATTTTGCTGTACTGGTATGCACCTTAATCCATCTGGGTAGTTACCTAGTCTCCCAGGTATACTAATTATAAAACAGCTTCACCTGTGCCCAATGTTGTGAAGTGTATCATTAAGCTTTCTTAACTACGCCCCAACGCTAAGCTTTGTTACGGGAAATGACCACCTTCGCCTACTCATTACATCACAAAAAAATATCAGTTAGAGATAACTGATTGATTCTTTTTGCATAATATAGAGTATAGAATTGCGCTTCGTTTCATATATAATTTTATAGGATGGGTACCCACTCAAATAGTCGAAGAAAATCGTTTTTTTCGTCTTCAGTACATCCTAACTGCCAGTTATTTACTGAATAATCCCCCAAAATACTTGTGGTTAGATCAACCCCTAGCCTAAGGCCGTGTAAATGGCCGATTTTTAAATTTCCTTTTGGCGGGGACTGCCTGATATTTTTGTGTTTTTTTTTTCAGCATAAAAAAAATATATTTTTTGATTAAGGCAAAAATCGTCCATTTATACGGCTCCGAGACTAGCAAAAGCAACAAACTGCATTTGAATCGCACGAAAATTAAGAGAGTTAGGATGTACCGAAGGTCATGTAAACAAAGAACGGAGTTACTGCCTGTCATATTTTGGCACCTTGCCAAAGTTCGCCATCTCTGTTACTTTTCTCTGAATCTAATGGTGTTACATATAATATATAATAGCTTATTTAGTGTACTTTGCGATGGGATGATTATTAAGTCAACAGGAAATTTCATTTTCAATAGGGACACTATTCTGTAAAGGTATGTAATTTTTTTGTTTGTTTGTTTACAAAACCAGATATTTTCGTCTAAAATAAATGCATTTTGCCATAGGGACAACTAATCTAAATCAGATTTTGAGAATTTTAAAAGCATATTAATTTAGTACATGAATCGAAAACTTACCGAAATCACTGAATTTTTCCCATGCTCCACATGGGGGGGGGTGAATGTTCGTAAACACACGCACATGAAGTTTTTAAAAAATTAATCATCCTCATTTAGTAGGCCTACATCGACTTCTATATCTAAAGGAATAAAATCTAAGTTATCCTTACAAACCGTTTTCTTCGATAAATGTCAATAGTAACAGATTGCAAAGGGAAACGAGTGTAGAGTTGTCGATTAGCTTTCATTTCATTATCTTTACTAAGAAGTGCATAAAACCATGCAGACGCCTAGGTGTGGTTGGATATTTGTGAATTTATGGTACCTAAGACCTTCGGTAACGTCTAAACATAATATTTTTTAACGGGAATGCATGAAACAGATGCGATAGCTTTTTCAACTCTAGACGAAGACTGCGCACACAAACGAGTAAAAAATTCCATATAGTTTTTATTTCAGAGCGGGTATTACTGTGTACTATCGTCTTCAATATGAAATAATCAGCATCTCACTTATACATCCGAAGTTCAAAAATCCGAATTTTAGGTAACCGACGTATTGAGTTGCCTTTAACAGCGCTAACGACCAATGTCAAATCAAATCAAATTTACTTATATGGCTATTTTCATACATTAGTGCTTCGTATTCGGTATACATACAGATCACTTCGTAAGCTACAACACATTACGAGGAAGTCTCGATGGAAGCTTATTTCGTGTGTGAAAGGACACAAAACTTACATTTTTCAAAAGATATATTTCACAAAATATTACGTCAAAAATCATGGTGATAATTTTTTTCTGATATTTGTATAAAAGTGTTCCTTGAACATTCACGAACTTATATCTATGCGCAATGTCATATTCAAATGCCGTATGCACAATTGCAACAAGCAAAAGTCCACATAGGTGTACCTGGGCGCTCATTAGGGACGTACCTCCCCAGGTGTTTAGCGGGTCTCGCGTCGACTGCAAGAGAACTAGCCACAGCAGGCCTTTAATATTCGTTTGATAGTTTCCTCATCCACGTACCTAAACTATACTCTAGCTAACTCAATTTGACCCCCCATCTGGGACGGCCCCCTTACACCTATGTTACATTATGCATTGTTCAACTGCGTTTCGTTTGTCTTCCACTTCCACTATTTGTTAAACTATGCCATCGTCTAATCTGCCTTGATTGCATGCAGCTGTTCGCCTATATCTTGTCCAATAGCCAACAAAGGTTGCCTCTGAATTAGCATGAATGTTTTGTCTCTGTGGTACTCCAGTCTAGAAGCATGAACTGAATCACACAGTAGTTCATAGGCCTATGCTGGAACATCCTCACCATCTAATCCATGGCCGAGGAAAGCTTTGCCAAAGTAAGCAATTTAAAAACCAAAAATCGGTCTACTGTCCTTAAAAAGTAACCCCCTCAACCTCCAAGGAAACCCACCAAGGAAACCCACCAACGCCAGGAGAGAGCCCTCAAAAACCTCCGCTGCAAAAGACAACCCACATACTGCTTTGCAGATCACAAGAAGAACATTCAAAGCCCGTTTACTTGCACGACCAAAGGCCTCAAACCATCACTTTAGACCCCTATCTGTTCATCACATTTCAATATTTATTTTCTCCATTGCCATTACGCTCGACCAAAGTGAAGGAAAAGAGAAGAAGACATGAAGGGGGGAGGAGAGAGAAGGACGGAGTGAACAGTGTTCATTGCAACAAATGCAGAAAAAGAGCATGACTGAGAATGAATACGTCTCTTTCACTGTGAAGATATTCATTCTCATGTATACCTTTTTATACTTAAGGAAAGAGGTAGAGAGTAGAGTCGAAGCGGAAAGGAGAGAAAAGGAGGAGGGCAGAGGAAGTGAAAAAGAGAAAGGAAAATAGGAAAAGAGAGGAAAAAACGAGAGAGAAAATGGAAGATGGGATACAAGATAAAGAGATAGAGCAGGAAGAAGAGAAACGGAAGGAGAAGGGGATATAAAAACGAGGAGGAGGAAAGGGAAGAAAAAAAAGTGAAGGCGGATGAAGAGGACGAATAGCAAGAAGCGCAAGAGCGAGCGAGCGAGAGAGAGAGAGAGAGAGAGAGAGAGAGAGAGAGAGAGAGAGAGAGAGAGAGAGAGAGAGAGAGAGAGAGAGAGAGAGAGAGAGAGAGAGAGAGAGAGAGATGAGAGAGAGAGAGAGAGAGAGAGAAGAGAGAGAGATGTAACATACACGGGATGAGTGAAGTTCTTTTACGTGGCTGTTTGAACTAGAGCATGATCAAGAACTGTCATTTATTCCTAGAATCTTGACTTTGGTCGTGAGGAGTAGATGAAAATGAACTGTAATATTGACAGTTCTCTCTCTCTCTCTCTCTCTCTCTCTCTCTCTCTCTCTCTCTCTCTCTCTCTCTCTCTCTCTCTCTCTCTCTCTCTCTCTCTCTCTCTCATTCTCACACACACACACACACACACACACACACACACACACACACACACACACACACACACACACCACACACACACACACACAGACACACACACACACACACACCCTCACACACACACCCTCACAACACACACACACACACACAAACAAACACACACCCACACACGCTCACTCTCTCACTCACTCAATCACTCATTCTCGCACACCCTGTCGAATGATATCGGCGAATTCCATTTTTATCAAAGCTCACCTGTCATTCACGTAGTAATTATCATCACCCTGTCCACCATCAAATAACCATCAGCACCAACCTGCCATCAATAATTAACAAAACATCAAACTGCCATCTTCACCTCTATAAACAAAGAAAAAAAAAACAATTTACGGAACTAATTGCCACTCTATTGTCAGAGACGGGGGAGGGGGGTAGGCGAAAATAAAGAGAAGAGAGAGGGGAAACGCAAAAAGACGAAAAAGGAGAGGGAGAGAGAGAGAGAGAGAGAGAGAGAGAGAGAGAGAGAGAGAGAGAGAGAGAGAGAGAGAGAGAGAGAGAGAGAGAGAGAGAGAGAGAGAGAGAGAGAGAGAGAGACAGAGATAGAGCAGGAGAGCGGGATCAGATAAAAAAAAAAAAAAAAAAAAAGAATCTATAACGGAAGATGAAGGAGGAGCGGGAGCCAAGAGGGTCATAATTCTGCGGAGGGAAAAACGCCCTTATCGACGAGGGTCCGCCATGCAAATGAGGCGGTCGGGGGAGAATGTGATGGTCCGAGGAACGGCGAGGGCGATGGGCGGGCGTCGCGTGATGGGGGCGAGGCGGCCTGCGGGCCGGAACGCCGGAACGCGGCAACGCTGCGAACGGAACGCTGCGAAATCGGAACGCTGCGAAATCGGAACGCTGCGAAATCGGAACGCTGCGAAATCGGAACGCTGCGAAATCGGAACGCTGCGAAATCGGAACGCTGCGAAATCGCGGAACGCGCTGCGAAATCGGAACGCTGCGAAATCGAACGCTGCGAAATCGGAAACGCTGCGAAATCGGAACGCTGCGAAATCGGAACGCTGCGAAATCGGAACGCTGCGAAATCGGAACGCTGCGAAATCGGAACGCTGCGAAATCGGAACGCTGCGAAATCGGAACGCTGCGAAATCGGAACGCTGCGAAATCGGGCCGCGAGAGAACCGCCGGGGGGAACATCGCCCCTTCTTTGGTATCAAGCGGTGATTTATAAAGAAATACATGTAGGTATATTCATGTATTCAGTCTCTTATTTATTCATGTATCAATCAACCCATCTAAATGTGCGGATAAGGCATCGCCATGCTCAGTCATATTCATTTGGGAAATGAAAATTACATTACTAAAAACTTATATAACGTGAACTTAATATGCAAAAATCATGCATCGCCGTTTGTTTGTGATCAGACTTGAGAGTTACTCTCAGGAAATTTTTAATTTACTAAAATACCGCTTACAGTATAAAACTATATTGAAAAAATCATAACGTAATAATCACAAAGTAGTAACAGTGAAATGTAACCGATCAAAAAAATGTATTTTTAATAAACGTACTTTGAGAACTGCTTTATCATATGGGATGCTCTAGAGTATCGTTTCAAACAGATTATACACATTGCAAATGTAATAGAAAACTCCAATTAAGACTTCAAGCGGATTTAAATTGGCGATAAATATCTGTCGTTTCACGCATCGTGACCCATGATGCATGTTTCTTCCCTTGCAGTGAATAACATAGGCGAGTGTATAAAAACATTTATGATTAAACATGATCACTAAAACATGAACATACTCATGTATTAAAAAAAACATTTACAATTAATTAAACATGATCATCAAAACATTATCACAGCATGATTATTAGCACCTGGGACCCAGATCGGATTTCGAAAACGAAAACCCTCTGCCCACGCCCACTCCACCAGGGGCCCAGGGCAGTATCTCGGGCGGCCTCTTCCTCATCGCCATCCGTCTTGCTTGTGCGAGGTCATTAGCGTCGTCCGCTAATGACCCTCACGACACCTAGTTCCGCAGGTGTGGTGATTACTGGACTTTATAATGAGGACATGATGCTGGCTGCGGGCCTTTAGAATGGACGAAAGCCTAACAAATGACCTTTAATGGAACAACTGGGTCTGCGTGACCTTTTGGGACGCGAAGGTCATCACGCGAACTTGCGCAACGGATAGGCCTAAGTGATTATCTAAACATATCGACCGCCTCTCACCCGCTGCCCTTTCAATCCAGAGAGCAGGGCAGAAGAGGGAAACTGTGTGTGCAAACCTTTTTTGTTTTGTTTTTGTTTTTGTTTTCTTTGTATGTATATATATACATACATACATACATCATATACATATATATATATATATATATATATATATATATATATATATATATATATATATATATATATATATATATGTATTATGTATGTATGTGTGTGTGTGTGTGTGTGTGTGTGTGTGTGTGTGTGTGTGTGTGTGTGTGTGTGTGTGTGTGTGTGTGTGTGTGTGTGTGTGTGTGTGTGTGTGTGTGTGTGTGTGTGTGTGTGTGTGTGTGTGTATGTATGTATATGTTTGTGTATATATATATATATATATATATATATTATATTATATATATATATATATATATATATATATATATATATATATATATATATATATATATATATATATATATATACATACACACACAAATATGTGTGTGTGTGTGTGCACGTGTGTGTGTGCATATAAATATATGTGTATGTATGTGCGTATATGCACACATAAAACACAGACATACAGATTCCTCCCTATCCCTTATATAATTTCCTCTTCTCCCTTCCCACATTTCCCTCTCCTTCCCTCCCGCTTCCTTATCACAAACCCGCCCTGGATCTACGAAGACTTTTCTCTCCGCGCCTCTTCGCCTTCCGTGCCACAACAGAATCAAAATCCAAGATTCACCTGTCCAGTTACCTGTTGCGAGCCCACGCTGTGATGACGAAACTGCCATGCAAGAGGCAGGACAAATGGACTCTGTATTTCCGAATTAAATGGAACCTAATCAGCGCCATTCTTTACAATTACGCCTAACGCCACTGCAATTAGTGACTCTAGGCTTATACGAATTCTGTTAATAAACGGCGATCACTCCGGTAAAAGAGCCCGTTCATTAAATGACTGGTAATTAAATGCCACTGCATTGCGCGGCGGGGTGAGGGTATATGGGTGTATACAAACGAACACACACACGCAAAACTATATCATTATTCATTCTTTTTTTATCATTTTATCAATCATTCTTTCTCTATACATGCTACACAATCCCTTTGAACTAAGTAGGTTATACGAAAACTAGTTTGTAGATGTATACTTATCGTTCAGTACAAGCCCTATACGTTAGGAGTCGAGTAAACATTTCGAACTGATATGAAAACCAGTCTCTCTTATCCGTAAACCTGTTTCTTTTATCCGTATCCTCACCTGTGCATAGAAATAAAGGGATACTAACTCATGAAATAATTTTTCAAAAATCATCCATCAGCCTTCGACATATCTGCATTGGCTCTTTTCAAATAACAAAGAAGAAAAAAAAAACGCCCAGTAACATTTAAATCACTTCAAATACACACGTTATAATTAGTGTCATTCATAGCTGCACATAATACTATGTCAATTACTGAATTCGAGCAAACTATGATATATATTCTCATTTGAAAAGCGATAGCAGATGCGTCCTCATTTAGACAACCAAAAATACTGCTATTTGATGAAATGATAAACTTAAAATGCCAGCTCTCATTAGGCTTCGGAAACATCATTACAAAATTCCAAATGAAGAGCGGGACTAGGAAATGTTGCCTGGTATTCATCTAACTACAAATTTGTTCATATACACATCTGATATCTATAACAAAATCTCGGGTATTATAGTTAGCATTATTGTGGATGTTGTTGAAATACAATCATGATTAAGAATCATCATCATCATCATCAATACCATTGTAATCATTAAACCTAATAGCGTTGTTATCATTAGTATTAGTGATGTAGTCAATACTATCATCAGCATCATTACCACATTCACTTTATCATTGTAATTATAATTAACCTATTAATATCGCTACAATCATTATCATCATAATCATAATGTGTATCAATATCTAATGATCACGATCAGAATTTGTAATGAACATTGCTATCATTACTATGAATGACACCACGACTTATCCCTGGAATCGAGGTTGAAAATATCAAAACCAAAGATACTGCATGTCCGTATATACAGTGCCCGGAAAAAAAAAAAGTTTACATTGACATTTGGAGGAGAATAAAAAGTTTGTTTGCTTGACTAATGACGTAGGTTTTTCTTACAACTAGTACTTGACCAGCTGCCTTTCTGTTGCAACACCATCTGCGGCCCTTTTGGCATGGATTCAACAGGACCGCTAGCTTCTTCGGTGTCTCTGGCAGATCTCTGATATTGCAAGGTCTGGTTCCTTGCACTTCGTTCTTCGTGACGTTGCGATTTTTTTATGGCGTTCGGATGAGGCGAGTTACCTGGCCACTCTTATACATTAATTCCAGTCATATGAAAACTTTAAGACCGTTTCTGACTGGTGGCAAGGGACGTTATCGAGCATGAAATAATCACATTCATGAATTCCCCCAAAATACTGGCAAACGTTCCTTAATACGCTAATTCAATCACATCCGTTGTCGCAACATTCTCCAGAGGAAAGTATAACCGCACTAATTTTATTCTGGCAAACGTTCCCTTAATACGTTAATTCAATCACATCCGCTCGTTGCAACATTCTTCAGAGGAAAGTATAGTCCGCA
>NW_020871123.1:322787-330287 GCF_003789085.1 Penaeus vannamei
AAAGACTCGCAATTATTCCTCGTAATTCGCCAAAAAAAAAAAAGACTCGCAATTATTCCGTAATTCGCCAAAAAAAAAGACTTATTCCTCGTATTCGCCAAAAAAAGACTCGGCCAAAAAAGACTCGCAATATTCCTCGTAATTCGCCAAAAAAAGACTCGCAATTATTCCTCGTAATTCGCCAAAAAAAAAAGACTCGCAATTATTCCTCGTAATTCGCCAAAAAAAAAGACTCGCAATTATTCCTCGTAATTCGCCAAAAAAAAAAGTAATTCTCGCAATTATTCCTCGTAATTCGCCAAAAAAAAGACTCGCAATTATTCCTCGTATTCGCCAAAAAAAAAGACTCGCAATTATTCCTCGTAAAAAAAAAGACTCGCAATTATTCTCCGTAATTCGCCAAAAAAAAAGACTCGCAATTCCTCGTAATTCGCCCAAAAAAAAAAGACTCGCAATTATTCCTCGTAATTCGCCAAAAAAAAGACTCGCAATTATTCCTCGTAATTCGCCAAAAAAAAAAAAGACTCGCAATTATTCCTCGTAATTCGCCAAAAAAAAGACTCGCAATTAATTCCTCGTAATTCGCCAAAAAAAAAAAGACTCGCAATTATTCCTCGTAATTCGCCAAAAAAAGACTCGCAATTATTCGCCTCGTAATTCGCCAAAAAAAAAGACTCGCAATCATTCCTCGTAATTCGCCAAAAAAAAGACTCGCATATTCTCGTAATTCGCCAAAAAAAAAGACTCGCAATCATTCCTCGTAATTCGCCAAAAAAAAAGACTCGCAAAATCATTCCTCGTAATTCGCCAAAAAAAAAAGACTCGCAATCATTCCTGTAATTCGCCAAAAAAAGACTCGCAATTATTCCTCGTAATTCGCCCAAAAAAAGAAAAAAAAAAAGCTCGCAATCATTCTCGTAATTCGCCAAAAAAAAAATTTCCTCGTAATTCGCCAAAAAAAAAAGACTCGCAATTATTCCGTCGTAATTCGCCAAAAAAAGACTCGCAATTATTCCTCGTAATTCGCCAAAAAAAATCATTCGCCGCATCATTCGTAATTCGCCAAAAAAAAAAAGACTCGCATCATTCCTCGTAATTCGCCAAAAAAAAAAAGACTCGCAATTATTCCTCGTAATTCGCCAAAAAAAAGGACTCGCAATTATTCCTCGTAATTCGCCAAAAAAAAAAGACTCGCAATCATTCCTCGTAATTCGCCAAAAAAAAAGACTCGCAATCATTCCTCGTAATTCGCCAAAAAAAAAAGACTCGCAATCATTCCTCGTAATTCGCCAAATATTCCTCGTAATTCGCCAAAAAAAAAAGACTCGCAATTTCCTCGTAATTCGCCAAAAAAAGACTCGCAATCATTTCCTCGTAATTCGCCAAAAAAAGACTCGCAATCATTCCTCGTAATTCGCCAAAAAAAAAAGACTCGCAATTCCTCGTAATTCGCCAAAAAAAAAGACTCGCAATTATTCCTCGTAATTCGCCAAAAAAAAAAGACTCGCAATCAATTCCTCGTAATTCGCCCAAAAAAAAGACTCGCAATTATTCCTCGTTAATTCGCCAAAAAAAAGACTCGCAATTTATTCTCGTAATTCGCCAAAAAAAAAGACTCGCAATCATTCCTCGTAATTCGCCAAAAAAAAACTCGCAATCAATTCGCAAAAAAAAAAAGACGTCATTTCGTAATTGCCAAAAAAAAAAGACTCGCAATTATTCCTCGTAATTCGCCAAAAAAAAAAGAAAGACTCGCAATCATTCCTCGTAATTCGCCAAAAAAAAAGACTCGCAATCATTCCTCGTAATTCGCACAAAAAAAAAGATCGCAATTATCCTTCCTCGTATTCGCCAAAAAAAAAAGACTCGCAATTATTCCTCGTAATTCGCCAAAAAAAAGAACTCGCAATCATTCCTCGTAATTCGCCAAAAAAAAAGACTCGCAATCATTCGTAATTCGCCAAAAAAAAAGACTCGCAATTATTCCTCGTAATTCGCCAAAAAAAAAGACTCGCAATCATTCCTCGTAATTCGCAAAAAAAAAAGACTAATCATTCCTCGTAATTCGCCAAAAAAAACTCGCAATCAAATTCGCCAAAAAAAAGACTCGCAATTATTCCTTCGTAATTCGCGCAAAAAAAAGACTCGCAATATTCCTCGTAATTCGCCAAAAAAAAAGACTCGCAATCATTCTCGTAATTCGCCAAAAAAAAAAGACTCGCAATCATTCCTCGTAATTCGCCAAAAAAAAAAATTCGCAAAAAAAAGACTCGCAATCATTCCTCGTAATTCGCCAAAAAAAAAAGACTCGCAATCATTCGTAATTCGCCAAAAAAAAAAGACTCGCAATTAATTCCTCGTAATTCGCCAAAAAAAGACTCGCAATCATAAATTCAATCGCAATTCTCGTATTCGCCAAAAAAAAAGACTCGCAATCATTCCTCCGTAATTCGCCAAAAAAAAGACTCGCAATTATTGTCGTTATTCGCCAAAAAAAAAAACTAACGAAAAAAACGAAAAACAAACTTTTTTAAAAAATCAATCAACAAAGAAATCTTCAAACACGTGTTGTCAACCGCCGTGCAAAGAATAACAACGATGCTATTTAAAAATTGCTTATCAAACGACGAATTGCAAAAGTCCGCACAACCTGTGACTCGCAACTTAAGCGGGCCCATAAAAGTTTCCGAAAGAACGCAACAAAGTTGGAACAGAAGAATGCGCTGCCGTATTCTTTCCGCTCTGTCCACCGCCAAGTATTTTCCGGAATTAAAACTGGCAATAAAATCCTAACGCACCTCGGTAAAACAACTAGTCATATATCGATATGTATTTACACGCTCGTCTAAATTCTCTCTAGAGTATAGTTCACGCAACAGCGGCTTCGTTTTCACGTGAACACCCGGGAATCAATCGTGTTACTCTTTCGAATTGATGATGTTCGTTCTGTCAATCATCAGCTGACTCCCGAATCGGCTGAAAATGGCATCGGAGACCATCGGATAAGGGGAGAAAGCCAGAGAGAAGTTATACCAGCACAGCACACACACACAGCACATGGCACACACACACACACACACACACACACACACACACACACAACATACACACACACACACACACACACACACATACACACACACACACACACATACACACACACACACACACACACACACAACACACACACAGCACACATACAGCACACACACATACATACACACACAACACACACACACACACACATACACATAAGGCAATACAATACAGGCCACACCACAACATCACACAGGGCCACAGATGGGGGCACAGCAAGGAGGGGGTGTGGCACAACAACACACAGACACAGATCAGCGACACGCAGGGTTGGCATACCCACACACAATAATACACAGCACCCACACATACATAGTACAACACAACACACACACACTGCACCAACACACAGGCCAACACGCACAAGCGACGGTCAGCGGGCGGAGAAAAGACGGGAAGATGGGGCATGTAGTGGACGCGCACATATGTGACACACACACACTTAATACACAACACACACACACACACACACTACATACATACAATAGAAGGAGGGATAACAACACACAACAGTGACACACGCACACACAACACACAAACTTTTGTCTGTCTGTCCTGTTGGCCCTAGGCATGTTCTCTTTCTCTCTCTGTCTTCCTCTCTCTCATCTCTCTGTCCTCTCTGTCTTCGTCTCTCTCTCTTCGTCTCCTCCTCGCTCCCTCCCTCTCCGCCTCCCTCCCCTCGTTCCTCCCTCTCCCTCCTCCCCTCCCTCCTCCTCCCTCTCTCTCCCTCCCCTCTCCTCCCTCCTCCCTCTCCCTCCTCCTCCCTCTCCCTCCCTCCCTCCTCTCCTCTCCCTCCTCCCTCCTCCCTCCTCTCCCTCTCCCTCCTCCTCCTCCCCTCCCTCTCTCTCTCCCTCCCTCCTCTCCCTCCCCTCCCTCCCTCTCCCTCCTCCCTCTCCTCTCTCCTCCCTCCCTCTCCTCCTCCCTCTCCTCCCTCTCCTCCTCCCTCCTCCTCCTCTCATCCCTCCCTCCTCCCTCTCCTCCCTCTCCCTCCTCCCTCTCCTCCTCCCTCCCTCTCCCCTCCCTCCCTCCCTCTCCTCTCCTCCCTCCCTCTCCCTCCTCCCTCTCCTCCTCTCCCCTCCTCCCTCTCCTCCTCCCTCCTCTCCCCTCCCTCCCTCCCTCCCTCCTCCTCCCTCTCCCTCCCTCCTTCCCTCCCTCCTCCCTTCCTCCTCCTCCCTCTTCCCTCACCTCTCCTCCCTCTCCCTCTCCCTCCTCCTCCCTTCCTCTCCCTCTCCCTCCCTCCTCCCTCCTCTCCTCCTCCTCCTCTCTCCCTCCTCTCCCTCTCCTCCTCTCCTCCTCTCCCTCCCTCCCTCCCTCCCTCTCCGCCTCCCTCCTCCTCTCCTCCTCTCCTCTCCCTCCCTCCCCTCCTCTCTCTCCTCCTCCTCCCTCCCTCCTCCTCCCTCCTCCTCTCCCTCCCTCCTCCTCCCTCTCCTCCCTCTCCCTCCTCCTCTCCCTCCCTCCTCTCCCTCCTCCCTCTCCTCCCTCCCTCCCTCCTCTCCCTCCTCTCCCTCCCTCCTCTCTTCCTCCCTCTCTCTCCCTCCCTCCCTCTCCTCCCTCTCCCTCCTCTCTCCTCCCTCTCCTCCTCCCTCCTCTCCTCCCTCCCTCCTCCCTCCCTCCTCTCCCTCCCTCCCTCTCCCTCCCTCCCTCCCTCCCTCCCTCCCTCTCCTCCCTCCTCCTCCTCTCCTCCCTCCCTCCCTCTCCCTCTCCCTCCTCCTCCCTCCCTCCCTGCCCCCTCCTCCCTCCCCCTCCCCCTCCTCCCTCCTCCCTCCCTCCCTCCCCTCCCTCCCTCCTCCCTCCCCTCCCTCTCCTCTCCCTCTCCCTCTCCTCTCTCTCCCTCTCCCTCTCCCTCTCCTCTCTTCTATTATATTAGTTCTTTGATGCCCGGGCGCGTGATCCTCCATGCACCAGGCACTTGTTCAGGGCACTTGTTCGTGGCAGCGCCAATGCGACCACCCGCGAGCCACGCCGAGGAATCGTTCGGGGTCGGCGTTCGAGCTCATTTGTATCCTCTCCCCGAAGGTGCGTCACCGGCCGATCGTTTCCGCCCTACGTAATCGCACTCTCGTGGTCCCGACCTCGTTATACTATTATTAAAAGGAACAATAATCACCGAAGGCCGTGGAACTAACTGCCGCGGGGGGTCATTAGCGGGCGGAGGTTAATGGCCCGTGCCACTAAGACGGATGATGGCGGCGGGACGTGACACTTTCAGGCACCGCGGAACCTTTTCGGTGCGGGGGGAGGAGGGGGGGGGGGAGGAAGGCGGAGGGGGTGGCACTCAGTAGAGGCTACCCGACTCCTCCGTAAATTTTGTATGAATATTGTATATTGTCTATATAAAACGTGAAAGTCTTTGTGTGTGTGTGTGTGTGTGTGTGTGTGTGTGTGGTGTGTGTGTGTGTGTGTGTGTGTGTGTGTGTGTGTGTGTGTGTGTGTGTGTGTGTGTGTGCGTGCGTGCGTGCGTGCGTGCGTGCGTGCGTGCGTGCGCGTGCGTGCGTGCGTGCGTGCGTGCGTGTGCGTGCGTGGCGTGCGTGCGTGCGTGTGAGCGTGTTTATCCGGATAACACATTTTCCAACTCTTCCTTCTACATCAATCCTGTTTACACGAAAGACACAACTAATCTAACCGAACGCACATTTCCCAGTTCGCATGAAACGTGCGTAATCCAACGAGTCTTTCTTGATCATCTGAATCATAAAACTTCCGCGCATAAAGAAAACGGCAATTCGGTGACGCAATGCCTGCACAAGAGATACCTTTACTGTCGACGAACAATGTAAACAGCAGCTCATATACCGGTCCCTATCAAAAAGAGAAGAGAGAGAGAGAGAGAGAGAGAGAGAGAGAGAGAGAGAGAGAGAGAGAGAGAGAGAGAGAGAGAGAGAGAGAGAGAGAGAGGAGAGAGAGAGAGAACAGGAGAGAGAGAGATACAGAGAGAGAGAGAGAGAGAGAGAGAGAGAGAGAGAGAGAGAGAGAGAGAGAGAGAGAGAGAGAGAGAGAGAGAGAGAGAGAGAGAGAGAGAGAGGAGAGAGAGAGAGACAGAGAGAGAGAGAGAGGAGAGAGACAGACAGAGAGAGAGAGAGAGACAGACAGAGAGAGAGAGAGATACAGAGAGAGAGAGAGAGAGAGAGAGAGAGAGAGAGAGAGAGAGAGAGAGAGAGAGAGAGAGAGAGAGAGAGAGAGAGAGAGAGAGAGAGAGAGAAAACAGAGACAGAGAGAGAGAGAGAGAGAGAGACAGAGAGAGAGAGAGAGAGAAGAGAGACAGAGAGAGAGAGAGAGAGAGAGAGAGAGAGAGGAGAGAGAGAGAGAGAGAGAGAGAGAGAGAGAGAAGAGAGAGGAGAGAGAGAGAGAGGAGAGAGAGAGATGAGAAAGTTTATTTCAGCTTCTTTACCAACAATACGTGCTATCAAGGAACGTTGTATCCAACATTGAAATAGACTGCAAAACATGTAATATAGGGAATGGACATATGGATATATATATGGAATGGACATATAAGCAAATAAACAAATAAATAAATAAATAGTAAACAAGTAAAAGTAATAAACAAATATATAAATAAATAAATAGTAAACAAGTAAACAAACAAATCAAAACGAATTAGAAGAGAAAGAAGTAGATTCAAGCAAATTTCAAGCGTAACCATCACAATCAGCAACGGAATCTGCACGAAGGGAAATCGTAACAGAGACAAAAAATATCCACATCCCTCCATCCCCATCCCTCATCCCCTCCCCCCATCCCTCCTCTCCTCAAAAATAATCTCCTCCCTCTCCCTCTCTCTTCTCCCTCTCCCCCCCTCCCTCTCTCTCCTCCCCTCCCCCCCCTCCTCCTCCTTTTTCTCTCTCCTCTCCCTCCCACTCTCTCTTCCCTCCCTCCCTCTCCCTCCCTCCTCCTCCCATTCCTTCCCTCCTCCTCTCTCTCCCTCCTCCCACTTCCCCTCTCCCTCCTCTCCCTCCCTCCCTCCCTCCTTCTCTTAACCGACCACCACCATAACCAGACCACAGGGAAAGGTGGGGGGGGGGGGGGGATCAAATTACCCCCGGACCCTCCACGTTTTCCCGGTACACGCGACAGCAAAGCCCGGTGAAATGCCTCCGGTAATGAGCACGCCCCTTTCCCAAACTTTGACGAAGTATTTGGGTACTTTAATTTGCCAGCCCGTAATCAAAAGGGCGGCCGGTGCTTCGGGTACGAAAGAACGGGCCCGGGCGTAAGAGGATTGTTCTGGATTGAAGAATGTCGCGGGAAAAAAAAAATATTTTGTTCCACTGTGATGGGACGGGTACAATGGCATAGAAAATACGTGACTAAATGTCTTTGCACATTCGTATACATGAGCTAGCTTCAGAGACTCCAATGGCAAAGAAAATACGTCAAAAAAGTAACAATCTAGTTTATTATATT
>NW_020871123.1:332787-340287 GCF_003789085.1 Penaeus vannamei
AGAGAGAGAGAGAGAGAGAGAGAGAGAGAGAGAGAGAGAGAGAGAGAGAGAGAGAGAGACGACATACACACACACACACACACACGCACACACACACACACACACACACATACACATATATATATATATATATATATATATATATATATATATATATATATATATATATATATATATATATATTATATATATATATAATATTATATATATATATATATATATATATATATATATATATATATATATATATAATATAGCACAGTGCATGTGAAGCTATTTATTCTGTATAAAGGCATCTTGTAAATCGGAAACATAAAATTATTTCTACTTTCATTTCCATTAAAATTTCTTTTACACCGAAGAGTTTCCTGAGATCATTACATGACATTTTAATTTCCTCGTTGACAAATCTGCGACAAGCCAAGACTTTTTATTAAGACTTATTTTCCGTGTGACTACAGAGTCGCCGCACCCTCGCTATAGTCGTAATAATTTCCCAGAATAATCATAATAAATAAAATACCCCCCCCAAAAAAAAGTTCGTAATAATTTCCCAGAATAATCATAATAAATAAAATACCCCCCCCCAAAAAAAAAAAAAAAAAAACGTTCGTAATAATTTCCCAGAATAATCATAATAAATCGAAAAAAATTCGTAATAATTTCCTACAATACTCATAAATAGAATAACCAAAAGAGAGAGATAAAAAAAAAAAAAAACCTGGCGCGCCTTCCTCTTATTCCTCCCCTCTGCTATTTTTTCCTCCTTGTCAAAACTCAAATGGTTCAGAAAAGCCGAGAGCGTGAGTGAAGGGAGAGGGGGAGGGAGAGGGAGAGGAGAGAGGGAGAAGAGGGAGGAGGGGGGAGGGGGAGGGAGAGGGGAGAAGGGAGGGGGAGGGAGAGGGGAGAGGGAGAAGGGGGAGAGAGGGGGAAAGGGAGAAGGGGGAAGGGAGAGGAGAGGGGAGAAGGGGGGAGGGGAGAGAGGGGAAGAGGGGAAAGGGGAAGGGGAGAAGGGTGGGTGGGCCCTCGGGTTGAGTACTCTTGGCAGGGGGTCGAAACGACACCTTTTACCGAAACTAAATTTCCATGCGGTAGTTTTCAATGGCGACAAGAAGTTGCGCGAAAGCTCGTATTTGCTCGCATCGGGTCCTTCCGAGAAAATATTATTCCAAGTGAGGTGGGTGCATTTTCATACATGTAAAAGGTTATGAAATAAGCAGAAATGTAGTGTGTCTGTACACACACACATACATACATACACACACACATATATATGTGTAATATATATATAAATATATATATATATTATATATATTATATATATATATTATATATTTATATAAGCATATGTATATATACATATATTTAAATGTGTGTGTGTGTACATATATATATATATATATATATATATATATATATATATATATATATATTATATATATATACTGTTTGTGTGTGTGTGCATAGTGTGTGTGTGTGTGTGTGTGTGTGTGTGTGTGTGTGTGTGTGTGTGTGTGTGTGTGTGTGTATGTGTGTGTGTGTGTGTGTGTGTGTGCGTGTGTGTGTGTGTGTTGTGTGTGTGTGTCGTGCGTGCGTATTATACATATATATATATATATATATATATATATATATATATATATATATATATATACATATATATATATGTATATTATATATAACATATATATATATATGCATATATATATATATATATATATATATATATATATATATTATATATATATATGTATGTACGTATGGTATATATGTATATATGTGTTGTATATATATATATATATATATATATATATATATATATATATATATATATATATATATATATATATATATATGTACATACATTAATCTGGATACAGCAAAGAAGTGTGGCTGCAAATGTAAAATTTTGTTCCAATTATTGACTTTATCCTTACTGTTTCAGATTGAACCTGAGGATTTAAATTATGACTTCGTATCAAAGGAGGTTCAAATAAATCAAACATAAAAACTGCTGAAACCATCCAGGTATGGACTGATATGATGTGGCAGACCGAACGTCACCGCGGCGGAAATTTCATCCGATGTCAATTCAGCTGGGTCTTTCAGCCAGGCGTCACCAAAGGCAGAGTCACATCCCCATAGAGTGACTTTAAACCTTCAGCCTTACAACACACTCCCTGTGAATAGTATATGTTTTAGATAAATCTCCATAGTTATATATCTAACAGAACCAAAACAAAAATTGTGGTCCCTTTTCCGAAAACCAGAGATCCTGAACTGACACTCCGTACATCAGAATCACTGACATCAGCAAGAAAGAACAGTGTTGATGTGATTAAAAAGTGGTTTCACTCTACTCGACTATCCTAAGGAAATTGAGCCACAAAGTGGCACAAGACTGGGAACATTAAATTACTTGCAAAGACACTAAATGAACAAAATTTTATATGGGCTCCCTCCTAACACCACACATTTCATGCAGCCTCCTGATGTGTCGGTGTTTGGCCCACTGAAGAAAGGCTGGGCTAGATCTGTAAGGGAGCGGGGAACTGAACACAACCAAAACGTAACACAGGCAAACTTCGCACAAAATTTCATGCCAGTCAGTTTGCACGAGTACTTCAGTGCAGAGAACTTCGGGAGTGGATTCGCAAACTCTGGATTCTTGCTTCATAGTCCCAAAAAGATTATATATTTATGTTTGTATGTATGTAAGTATGTATGTATGGATTTTTTTTCTGGATACCTTCGCATATCCGATCGCGACGATTTTGGTATCGATGAATTACTCTTACTCTCTATTATCTAAATATATCAAAATTATGCCGCTGAAATCCCCCACTAGCGACACGTGTGTGTGTGTGTGTGTGTGTGTGTGTGTGTGTGTGTGTGTGTGTGTGTGTGTGTGTGTGTGTGTGTGTGTGTGCGTGCGTGTGTCTGAGGTGGCATAATTTCTCTACATTCACATGGTGACTGTTTCATATCCATTCCAGCAAAGTAAATAGATAAATAAATAAAATTCATAATAAACAAATAGCATAATCGCATTTGTGTTCTCGAAGACCGGAGATCATCCCTCACACCTCGCTAACCGCACGAATAGAATTGGTTTTCGCTTTCTGGAAGTCCCCCGTTGGTTCACAATTACCCATTGTTCTGGGAGAAGCAGCGGAGGGAGAGGGGGGGGGGAAGGGCAAGTGGGGAGGTGTAGCGCGCCATTGTCCTCAGATTTCTTCTTTTCTTTTGTCTATATTTCTGACTTTTATACGTTTTCACATTTCCTTTTCTGTAGTCAAATCTCTGACCTTAAAATGCAATTTGCTCTTTGCTTTATATAATGTTGAACGTTTTTCTATATGGCTATATGGGTTTATTCGAAAGAGATTTTATGCAATATATATATATATATATATATATATATATATATATATATATTATATATATATTATTATATATACACAATATATTTATTATTTTGAATATAATATACATATATACATATATATATATATATATATATATATATATATATATATATATATATATTCATTCAAATAGATATACAGATATACAAATACATATAAGCAACGCACACACGTACACACACACACACACACACACACACACATATATATATATATACAATGCGTGTGTGTGTGTGTTTGTATATACACACACGTATGTACGCACGCACGCACGCCACAAACGCACATACTCACACATTCACACAACACACACATACACACATACATACACACATATACACATGAGCACTAGTGATGGTGGTGGTAATAAGAATAATGGTAATAACAACAACATTAGTAGTAGTAATAACAGTAATGGTAATAACAATAGTATTAGTAATAGCAGTAGTAGTAAGAGTTATGAGTGGTAGCCGTAGTAGTAGTGGTGGTGGTAGATGCAGCAGCAGCAGCAGCAGTAGTAGTCATCATCAGCAGCAGTAGTAGCAGTAGCACAACAAAAGTACACTAGTAGCAACAGTAGTAGTGGTAGTAGCAGCAGCAGTAGAAGTAGTAGTAGTAGTAGTAGTAAGTAGTAGTAGTAGTAGTAGATGTAGCAATAGTAGCAGCAGTAGATACAGTAGCAATAATAGTAGCAACAGTAATACCATCAGTTGTAGTAGCAGTTTAAGCAGCAGCAACGCAGCAACAGTAGTAAATCAATTCCTCTAGAGAAGAATACAACTTCAGCGCCTCAGACGTTACGAGAACAACACAGCTCACAGCCCTTAACGCTCTCACCCAGAGACCCAAACATCGACACATCGAGGGACCTCCATCATGAGAACAATCCCAGTCATCGCACAGTGTATCCAACCTCTTGAATACACCTCAAAGTATACCTCCATCGCAGCCCACTTGAAAAAAATCTCGTGCCACGCCCTCCGAGAGAATGAAACTTCCATCACTAAATACGGCGAGACTACCCAAAGAGAATACCAAAATTCTTAAGCTAACATCAGCTCTGACAGTTCCCATTGTCTGACAGTATGCAACATGTGAAACTGACTTGAGTAAACAGAAGGGAAGCAAGTCAACACTATGAAAAGAACACCGATCCAGTTAACAATCCTGCCAATCAAAATCAAGAGCTTCGCCTTCAACGAACGGGTATTCAGCGAAGCCCTAGCGCATTGGTATCACTGTTCTGTGGAATGTTTGCTCAGCCAATGCTCAGTTGAAGCTGCCTCTGATGGTGGCCACGCGACGTAGTGCAAGATAGGACGTTCTGTATTTGCTATGATGAAACAATGCGAAACGGTCAAAATGCAGCAGGAAATTCGTTTTGATTAAAAAGTAAAAGATCCACTAAGCAGGCTGATAATTGAACGAGGCGAGAATTGACCAAATTCCTCAAGGATTCTGGAAACGTGAAAACCTGTGGCTCATTGCCATCAGGGAGTAAGCCATTATTATTATCTTACTATCATCACTGATACGACCATAAATATCGTGACGATTATCATTGCCACTATTATTCTATCATTATCATCATCATTATCACTATTATTATCAACATTGTCATTACCATTATCATTACAAATACTATTTTTATTACTGACATTAGTACTATCATTATCATTATATCATAAAAATTATTAATATCACTACTACTATAATCATCTCATCATCATCATCATAATAATAATCATCATCCCCATCCTCATTGTCGTTACCATATATTACCACATAGGATGCATTAGCTGGCCTTAAAATCATTTCAGTGACACCTTAAACACAAATAGGCCTAGGTCTTTCTACTACACCCTTTTTTTAGCCCTTCTCACCGCCTCACACACACACACACACACAACACACACACACACACACACCACACACACACCACACACACACACACACACACACACACACACACACACACAAACCTCATACGAAATGACCTTCACAGCAGAGTTCATTTCCGCCTGTTCTACGAATTACACAAATCATAAGCTCAAGTGACGAAGCAGAGAGACCAACAAAAGAGCGACTCATTTTATTTCATTTTACTACGGAAACAGACCTATACCAATTCAAAAATCAAACAAATCAAAATTAATCTTAGCGTAAAACAAAGGAAGGAACTGACATGTTCAGCTTAAAGAACCGACTTTCGTCCCAAAAGCAGAAAAGGCAGGAGGAAACAGATACCTTATCTCATCCCACTCCTCAGATGCCACTAAACTTTGCAATACCTCGGATGGCTATGTCCCTCTGGTATCTCAATGACCTCCTCTTGTCCAGGATTACTCTCTTTCTCTTTGTCTGCCTCTGCCTCTCCTTCTGTCTTTGTAATTGTTCTTGCTTTCGTTTCTATATTTATTACTCTCTGTCTTGTAACTGTTTTGACCAGATTATACAAATCATGTGATTAAAAAAAAAATGCGGTTTCATAGGATTACAACTCTCAATACATCGATTAAAAAATAATAATAGTCCGAAGTTCAAAAGTTCAAACTAAACAGCATAACTTTTACCTCACGAACTTAACCCTATCTTATGAGTTAAGTCATCGTTATAATTAAAACCTCTACGTTAAAAAGACTTAACGAACATGAGTTTCAGTAGGAAATATTTGTGGGTCATATAGCGAGTTATGATATGATGTGTATCAATGGGGCGATAGACTGGCAGTTTCACTTGTTGACCCTGGGGAAAAAGGTTCGCAGTTTATATTCGGTGTGTGTAGTTCGACGACCTGTTTTGAACAGATTTTTTAGGGCTTCAATGTCTATTGATACCCGGAAACATACGGTATTTATGTACAGATGTGTGTATATATATATAATGCGTCGCCGCGCGCATATATATATAGTCATGTGTGTGTGTGTGTGTTGTGTGTGTGTGTGTGTGTGTGTGTGTGGTGGTGTGTGTTGTGTGTTGTGTGTGTGTGTGTGTGTGTTGCGCGTGTGTGCGTGTATACATTCATAATATAGCTTCGCATCGCCGAAAAGCAGAGCACGAACCTCAACCTTTCAGGCTGCAGTCCTACGCTAAGGTGACTTGTCCTCGCTCCTTTCCTCATCCTCTCTCCTCTTTTCGCCTAATCGCCTTTTTCCCCTCTTCCTGCCCCTTCCCCTCCAGCCTTCTCCAACCCCACCCGGCTCCGTCCGACGTCGCGTCCGGCTGATCGAATGACACCAATCTCGCTCAAATAAGCTTTAAGAGGAAGTAAAAGCGAGAGTAAACCTAGTCCAAGATTTGGCTTTAGGAGGGGCTCGCCGTGGATTTCAGAGGCGGGGGAGGAGAGGGAGAGGAGGGGATAGGGAGCGAGGGAAGGCGGCGGATGGGGCCGGGGATCGAGGGTAATATGCGAGAAGAGATGGGAATAGAAAGGATAGAGAGCGGGCGGGAAGGGAATTTCCTGGCGACAAAGAAGAAGCAGATAATTGTGATGAATAGTGGAATGGGGGATAAAGAGTTTCCATATATGTACATCCCCATGCACACACATACGCGGACGTACACTCACACTCACACAAAAACACAAGCCCACATATGTAGGCTAGGCGTGGTATGCATGTTTCAAACGAATATTTTACGTGTATGTATGTATATTCGTGTGCATACGGGGTAAGTGTCCATGTATGTACATGTCTATCAATGTACATGTGAATATGTACGTTCATGTCCGTATGTACGTGTAATCTGTGGACGCGCGAGCCTGCAATAAGTTCGGCACAGGAAAAGATGTACAGAACGAATAAAATCAAAGGGAAATAAACGGAAACGCGCAGAATGGAAGGAAATCGCATGTACATTGGGCGGGAAATTTGATTTTAGGGTCACGGGGAAGCGTAGATGGAGAAATCATAGGTGAAGGAGTTCAATTTCAGCCAGAAAGGGATTCCTTACTCGCCTCTCTCTCTTCTCTCTCTCTTCTCTCTCTCCCTCTCTCTCTTCTTCTCTCTCTCTCTCTCTCTCTCTCTCTCTCTCTCTCTCTCTCTCCATGGCATAAATATGTAAAGTCCCTTTT
>NW_020871123.1:347758-350258 GCF_003789085.1 Penaeus vannamei
CAGTCACTCTTAACCTGCAAACCCTTTTGTCGGGTCTTCCCTCTGAATGACGTTGATGTGCCCGATCAATATGATCAATATATTAATAATATCAATATCAATATCAATATGATCAATATGAGGCTGGGTACATGCACACCGAGAGAATTTATAATTCTAGAATTCTCGAATTTTGGACCAATTTCTTCGCCTGGTTAGGTTAGGTTGGTTTGAGGATGCAAGTCAGTACATGTGTGTGTTTAAAAAATTTCTATTACTCAGTACATCTGAATGTTCAAACATTTTGAAATTGATAGGTAAAAGTATACGTATGCAACATAATAATATAATCAGAAAAGCCGGCATTTTTTTTAAAACTGCATATCTTCTTATCACTTTGATCTTCTGTAAACAAAATAGAATGAAAAATGTACATCCATGTTTGCTGTACATCTCTTACTACCGCTTCTCTTTTTTCACTTATCTTTCCCTTTCCACCTTCCCTCTCCTTCTCTTTTCCTCTATTACGCTTTCATAGTCTACTCTACTCTAGCCCTTTCCCCACTGTTTAATTTCTCACTCTATATACATCTCTATTTCTGTCTTTATCTCCTCTACTCACACACACACTCTCTCACTATCTCTCTATCTCTCGCTTCCTGTTCTTCTTCACTCGCTCTACTTCCCGCTTCACTTGCTCTCTTTCTCATCTCCCTCTCTTCCTCCCCAATCCTACTTCGACTTTATTTATTTACCTCCCTACCTACCTACCTACCTTCATACTTCTCCCTTCCTTCCTTTCTTCCTTCCTTCCTTCCTCCCTTCCCTCCCTTCCTTCCTCCCCTCCCTCCTTTCCTTCCTTACTTCCTCCCTCCCTCCTTTCCTACCACCCAACCAACCTACCTACCTAACTATCTCTCTCCATCCTTCCCTAAAACCCTCACCCGCTCTCCATGTTATTACACGGGCAAGAAGCTTAATACGCCGGAGCACAGACACGCGTCTGGGCATACTCATAATCAGCCATCTATATGCACAAAAGCATTTTACGTTTTCTTTTTTTTTCTTTTTTTTTAATTCTTACTTTTCTACCTTCTACACTGACCGCGCTCTGCCAATATCCTCCTGTTGCTAGCTCTCGCCTTTACTAAAGCCAAAGACACTTCCATTTTGATTTCTAGTATTTTTAACGGGGGAAGGGGGGGGGTGGCAAGATTATGTTTAAAGAAACTAGATGTTTTTGTTTTAATTTGTTTTTCTTTAAGTATATCTTTTTATACTCTCTCTACTTCGCGAGTACGTGCTATACATTCGTAGATGATGTAGGCCTATAGCATGAACTGCTTTTGTGGTTGTTTATTTGTTTCCAAAAGAGAGAAGATGTGGTAGAAAAGGGAGGAATATCTACGTTTGAGTCTCAGTGTTCATGCACACACTATTTGACTTTGCCAACGTGTGAAGATGTGCGGGTTTATTTGCACGTGTGTGTGTGTGAGCGCGCGTGTGTGTGAGCGCGCGTGTGTGTGAGTGCGCGTGTGTGCGTGCGCGTGCTTATGTGTATATGTCTTTAAGTGAGTAACTGAGAGAGAGAGAGAGAGAGAGAGAGATTAACCTTGCCTTTGTGCTTGTATCTGTGTATGCCTAGCTTTGTAGAGACATGCACGTGTGAATTCATGATTAGCCAAGCCCTCGGCATGCGCGCAAGGCAGTGAAATATTGATGCAGTTTCAATATACACGCCAAGAACTTTTTTCAGAATATGACTACGGCGCAATTCGAGCTCTCCTCCCATGACCATAAACCTAAATCATTATTCTTGACGATTTTCTGCAGATTCAATTAAAAATACACGCCTGGCCATGCTCCCTTCCAACTCCCTGTATACAGCAACACACAAAGTCACGTGTGGATAGACATAACGTATGCGCACTAAGGATGACATAAACAAGCATACACATGCACACACACACACACACACAGAGACACATACACACACACACACACACACACACACACATACACATGCACCACACACATCATTTTACTTCGACACCAAGCGAGCAACCACTCAACCAAGCAAAACAAAGATAAAACTCTTTTCAACATCGCTGCAAGCAACCCAGTCACCCAAAAACACAAAAAATTATCTCTTTTGACACCGAGAAAGTAACCAACCCACGCAACCAAATATTCACTCCGGTACCCCTCACCCCCTTCTAACCTTCCAGACCCCAATCCCCCCTCCCTCTCCCACCTCTCAACCAAACCCACAAACCCTCAACTCCCCAACCCTCGCCAACCCTTAACCCCCCCCCACCCCCACCCCTTCCTCAACTCCCCTCCCCCTCCCCCAACTCTGAAATTGAGCAACCAATCAACCAACCAATCAAGAAAACAAGCACTTCGATATCGAGGAAGCAAACAACCAACGCCCGCAAGAACCATTCTTTGCTTCGAAAACAAGCAGGCACAGCCCCATCCCTCGCCGCAATTGCCTATTCCAAAGAGCTTGACAAACCGC
>NW_020871123.1:352758-364048 GCF_003789085.1 Penaeus vannamei
TTATTTATCTATTCCCTTTTTGTCGAGGTCACCTTGCTTATACTTTTCAGGTCATGAGGCCATTATGTTACACATTAGATTTTTTTTTTGGGTTTTAATTTTGCCTAATTCTCATAATTACAAAATGATGAAATATATATGACCAAAACTATCAAGTTCCACAAAGGACGATATGATGTTAATTTACTTTTGAAATGCGATATATCTAATCGCAATGAAAGCTTCTTTTCTCATTTCCTCTTCTTCATTTTTTTCATCATCAAATCACATCGCATCAACATTACATCACAATATAACCTTCCTCTTTTTTCTCATCCTCCTCTTTACCATTTTTTTCTATTTCCTATTGATCGGCCGCCGCTTTACCTCTGATTCATCCTCGGACGAGACAAGTGAATTCTTACTCTGCATCAAACCTATTAGCGCCAAAGTGCTTTCCTCTCAGGCTTTCCTAACAACATTCGTCTTGGATAAATGCTTTCATCTCCGGGACCTAATGGACCTTAAAAAAGAGCTATGGCTTTATCCAAACCTATTCTTAACTACGTAGATCTAAGACTTGTTTCTACATCTTGCCATAAAGAAAAATGAAAGCTAATGGTCTCGCGTAGACCATTAGTAATGGAATGTAGTACAAAATAAGTGAACCTTCTGTAGCTCTGCATGTTGGAAGCAACACGAATACATTCCACTTTAGACACAAGTCTGTTGCATTGTTTATCCGCTTTTGTGTGAGTTACCCACGCGATCTCTCTTTTAGGAAATGTCAATTGCCATTCACATTTTAAGCTGAAAATCGGAGACAATGGAAAAGCCATTGTAACATATCACACGAGACCTACAACGAGAACCTGCAACATCATACGAGACTTACAAAACCAACTTTGATCTCTCGCTACACAAAAGCCTGGAAGCCGGATGCAGCGCCTTGCAACGACCCTTTACGACCTAATGACCAGAGCAACAAACGAGTCATTTCGCCCAAGCATCGACGTCTAGCGCACGATCCTCCCGTGACCCAAGCCGCTTCCATAACTCAACGTGTCCAAAACATGATCCTAATCTCCGATAGAGAACTGCGCGTGATTGACGTTTAACTCTTTTACTATCGATAAAGACTGTTATTCCAAATGACATGATTGGTAAGTTAGACATGTCCTTTTTATTTATGCTGCATCACGTTCGAAATACAAATATATATCATGGGTGAAAAGACATTCAACGATGGTAAAACACACACATAACACATACATACATACATACATGCATCCATATATACACACACACATGCATACAACATATAATATATATATATATATTATATATATATATATATATATTATAATATATATATATATATACACACACACACACACACACACACACACACACACACACACACACACACATATATATATATATATATATATATATATATATATATATATCACACACACACACACACACATACATACATACATATATACATGCATACATATATACAACACACACACAATATATATTATATATATATATACATATACATATATATATATAATACATACCACAATACTACTATATATATAATATACTTATACTACAATACACACACACACACACACACACACACACACAACATACACACAACACACACACCACACCACACATAATATATATATATATTATATATATATATATCATATAATAATATATATATATATACTATATAATTGCACACACACACACACACCACACACACACACACACCACACACAACACACCACACAACACACACATCGTAACATATTTACACATGATTATCTATATATATATATATATATATAATATATAGATACATTGACATACATACATACATACAACTCCTTATATTTACATACATCTATATCTCTACCACTGGAAAGCAAACGATTAAATCTGCCACAGTATGACTGCACAGTTTTGCATACTCATTACACGGATGCGGGATTGCCAATACTCAATACAGACCCGACGAGCCCCACCGCACGCGACTCACTTCTCTAAATGAATCTTCACTATCTCTCATTCAAAAAGGAAGAAAGCGACAATAACTAAGTCCTTGTTTACTTCAAGATTCTGAAGAAAGCGACAATAACTAAGTTCCTTGTTTACTTCAAGATTCTGAAGAAAGCGACAATAACTACAGTCCTTGTTTACTTTGTTTACTTCAAGATTCAAGGCGACAATAGATAAGTCCTTGTTTTCTCAAGATTCATGAAGAAGCGACAATAACTAAATCCTGTTTACTTCAGATTCTGAAGAAAGCGGACAATAACTAAATCTTGTTTGCTTCAAATTCTGAAGAAAGCGACAATAACTAAGTCCTTGTTTACTTCAAGATTCTGAAGAAAGCGACAATAACTAAGTCCTTGTTTACTTCAAGATTCTGTGTGTGTGTCCTTTTTCCTGCAACAAATAACGCCGAAAAGCAACTAAGTCAATTAGCGAGAGAGACAGAAAAAAGAGAACTGGGTTTTCCTTTTCTTTCTAGAGCAATAAAATGAATCAAAACAAACGTTAATATCCTCATTTCCTTCAGTTCTATCTTACACGCGGTTCCCGTTCCAAATCATCCCTGACAATGAGTAGCAAAAAATTGATCATCATTAATAGCACACTTAAAAGGAAAGAAGAGAGGAAATGAGAAAGAGAGAAACAAATAAAGAAAGAAGGGAGGAAATGAGAAAGAGAGAAACAACATAATAACTAAAGAGGGAGGAAATGAGAAAGAGAGAAACAAATAAAGAAAGAGGGAGGAAATGAGAAAGAGAGAAATAAATAACTAAAGAGGGAGGAAATGAGAATGAGAGAAACAAATAACTAAAGAGGGAGGAAATGAGAAAGAGAGAAATAAATAACTAAAGAGGGAGGAAATGAGAAATGAGGAGGAAATGAGAAAAGAAAAAATACTAGAGGAGAAATGAAAAAGAGAAAATAAATGAGGAGGAGGAAATGAGAAAGAGGAGAAACAAAATAACTAGCAAGACGGGAGGAAATGAGAAAGAGAGAAACAAATAACTAAAGACGGAGGAAATGAGAAAGAGAGAAACAAATAAAAAAAGAGGGAGGAAATGAGAAAGAGAAAAATAAATAACTAAAGAGGGAGGAAATGAGAAAGAGAGAAACAAATAACTAAAGAGGGAGGAAATGAGAAAGAAGAGAAACAATAAATAAAGGAGGAAATGAGAACGAGAGAAACAAATAACTAAAGCGGGAGGAAATGGGAGAGAAAATTAAATAATAAAGGAGGAAGAAGACGAATAACTAAAGAGGGAGAGAAACAGAAGAATAAAGGAAACAAGGAAACGAGGAAAGAGAGAAACAATAAAAGCTAAATGAGAAAAAAGAGAAACGAATAAACGAAGAAGAAAGAAAGGAGAGAAATGAATAAAGAAGGGAACACAATAGTGCAGCGCTGGGTAATCAAATTTTAACAGCGGTCCGGGGCATAACCCAGCTTAATGACAGCCTCGTAAACGACCCCCCCGTTATTATTCCCGCGACGAACAGCATAACCGACGCAGTGATTCCGTGACAGTAAAGTGTCTTGCGCGGATAAGAGGCTCGAACCCCCGCCACAGCATGCAACAGGACCCCTCCCCCCCCTCCCTCGTTCCTCCCTACTTCACCTCATTCCGAAACTCCGCCCCCCTCCCTCCCAGCTTCTCCACACACACCACCTCCCGCTCGACCTCAACTACCACACTCCTTTCCTGAACAGGTCCCTCTCCTCTCCCTTACCTTTCTACCCTATTCTACATTCCATTATTATTTATCCTTCTCGAACGCTATCTACAAGACATTTCCCTTACCCTTTTCAGCTCCTTTGTTCTTTTTCATTAATCCGTATTTATCACTCTCCTTCCTTTCTTCTTTGTATTCTTTATTATCACCCACGTAAGTCTTACAACCGTACACAAGTATATCCATTTACAACCAGTGCTCGCCCAACAGTCAGGAAATTCGATGAAACAATAACTAGATACGCACAAACATACAGATCTAAGAAATAAAAAATAAAATAATAGCAATAAACAATACGATGACCAACAGAAATGACAAAGAATCCACATAACCAAAAGTCAGGAAGCCGTTCATTCCCCACACAAATTACGTTCCCCACCAAGTTCCGCGAATCTACCCGGTGCATTTTCCAAATCCTTCACCTTTTCCATTCCTTTTCCGCAATATGGGCTCGGCTACACAGGGCTTGAAATCAAAAGGCTGGAGGATACACGAATAAGCAAAACACAGGGAATATATTATATCAGGAAACACATCTAGGCAAACTTTCTGTTCGTGTACTGCAAACTGTATTGACTGCAAGTTCAGGAGAGCGTGTGCACGTTTCTCCGACTAACTTGTACATAAACAAGTCATTCCTTTTGATGTCAGGCAGTGTGCTCAGAACCCCGAGGAAAGTTATATACGCACGTCTTTCGGGTCTGAAACTTTCTCATATTTCGCGAGGAATTAGCCTATTTATATGTACTCTGCACCGGACCATGTTTTATTTATCGTGGCAAATCGTATAATCACTCAGATTCAGTGATGCTGAAGAGCGGTCTTGAATATTAGTGAGAGAGAGAGAGAGAGAGAGAGAGAGAGAGAGAGAGAGAGAGAGAGAGAGAGAGAGAGAGAGAGAGAGAGAGAGAGAGAGAGAGAGAGAGAGAGAGAGAGAGAGAGAGAGAGAGAGAGAGAGAGAGAGAGAGAGAGAGAGAGAGAGAGAGAGAGAGAGAGAGAGAGAGAGAGAGAGAGAGAGAGACTATATGTACAATACGTAAAAATACATATACTTACATACATGCATACAAACACACTGACATACATATGCACATGGGTTTGTACGTGCATGTTTGCAAACTGTAATGTGTGTGTGTGTGTGTGTGTGTGTGTGTGTGTGTGTGTGTGTGTGTGTGTGTGTGTGTGTGTGTGTGTGTGTGTGTGTGTGTGTGTGTGTGCATATCAAGAGGAGGAAAATGGTGGAGAAGAGAAAGAGCGGAAAAAGAAAAAGAAGCTGCATCAGCAGGTGGTGGTGGTGGCAGAAGACGAGGAGGACGAGGAGGAGGAGGAGGAGGAGGAGGAGGTGGTGGAGAAGGAAGAGGAATAGGTGGAGGAGGAGGTGGTGGTGGAGAAGGAAGAGGAAGAGGAGGAGGAGGAGGAGGTGGTGGAGAAGGAAGAGGAATAGGAATAGGAGGAGGAGGAGGAGATACATTAACATCAGTAGCAGCAGGAGGAGGAGGGGCAGGAGGTGGAGTTGGTGGTGGTGGAGGAGGACGAGGAGGAAGAGGAAATGGAGTAGGCCGATGAGGAAGAGGAGGAGGAGGAGGAAGAAGAGGAGGAGGAGTTAGAAGAAGAAGAAGAGCAAGAGAAAAAGAAAAAGAAAAATTATTATGAAAAAGATGAAGAAGAAAGAAAAAAAATGAGGTGGAATGTAAGAGAAACTAGAAGAAAGAAAAGCCAGGGAAAAAGGCGTTTTGGTGGGAACGGTCCCACACCGCCCCGAACTGTGCCTTCCATAAACACATCAGCCACACCTATTCAGACCTTCATACGATCCTCTTACTGACCTGACAGTGACCATGCCCCTTCCTCACCTTCCTTCCTCTCTCCTTCTCTCTTTCTCCCTTTCTTTCTTTCTAGGTTTCTTTCTCTTTCTTGCTTTGATTCTTTCTTTCTTTCTCTCTCTCTCTCTCTCTCTCTCTCTCTCTCTCTCTCTCTCTCTCTCTCTCTTCTTTCTCTCTCCCATTGCTCCTTCTCCCTGCTTTATCCTTCAATCGTATTTTATTTCAATTTTTCCTTCCCTGCTTTCCCCCACCTCTTCCTCTCCCAATCTCCTGCTTCTTACTCTCTCCCCCTTACTCTACCATATCCTCTTCCTCTTCCTCTCTTCTCTACCTCTCTTCTCCTTACTTATTTCTCCGATACGCCTCCCACCCCTTCCTAAATCCTTAATCCTTACTTCTCTCCTCTTTCCCCTTACTCTCCCATATCCTCTACTCTTCTCCTTCTACCTCCTCCGCCTTTCCCTCTTTCCCTTCTAACTCCTTCACCTTCCCTCTTTCCCCTCCTCCTACCCCCCTTCACCTTCCCTTCCCTCTTCCCCTTCCCCTACCTCCTTCACCTTTTCCTCTTCCCCTTCCCCCCTTCTTCCTTCTCCTACCTCCTTCCCCTTTCCCTCTTCCCCTTCTCCCACCTCCTTCCCCTTTCGCTCTTCCCCTTCTCCTACCTCCTTCACCTTTCCCTCTTCCCCTTCCGATACGCCACCCCTCTCCTTCCCCAGACCCCCCCACCCACCCAACCCCGCCCCTGACCTCTGGACACTAAAGCGACCGAAAGCCGTCTCATGTCATATAATTTTTAAGCGGCGGCCTGCTCTTGGCTCCCCGGACGAGAACTGGGGGACTCCCATCGATGATATACTGGGCAGGGAGAGAAATAGAAAGAGGGAGGGAGAGTACGAGGTGCGGGAGGGGAGGAAGGAAGGAAGGAAGGAAGGAAGGAAGGAAGGAAGGAAGGAGAAGGGAAAGAGAGAGAATTTTGGCCTTTCTTCTCTCTCTTTCCTTCCCTCTCCTTCCTTCCTTCCTCTCCCTCCCGCACCTCGCACTCTCTCTCCCTCTTTCTATTTCTCTCCCTGCCCAGTACGAGGTAAGGAGAGAGGGAGAAAAGGAGGAAGAGAGAAGGAAGGTAGGAAGAAGTGAGGGAGAGAGGGGAAGGGGAAGGAAGGAAGGAATCGAAGGTAGGAAGGAAGGAAGGAGAAAAAAGGGAGGGGGAGGAAGAAAGGTAGACGGAAGGAGGAAAAAGGGAGGGGGAGGAAGAAAGGTAGACGGAAGGAGGGAAGGGAGGAAGAGAAGGAAAGAAGAAGGCAAAGGAAGGTGGGAATGTGATAGGAGGGGAAGCGAAGAGTGAGTGAGAGTGAGAGGGAAAGCGAGAGGGAGGGAGGGAGAGGGAATGGGAGGGGTAGAATGAGAGGGGGATAGGGGAGCGGGAGGGAGAAGGAGATAGAGCAGGAGAGGGAGAAAAGGAGGTAGAGAGAAGGGAAGATTACGAGAAAGTGAAACATGGAAGAGAGGCACAAGAGGAAGAGGAAGAATTAAAGGAGAGAAGATAGAACAAATGACAAGGAGGAAAAAATAAAGAAAACAGAAGATAAAGTTTATAATTGAAGTAAAACGATGTTTATCATCCAAACCTAAAAGAGCATGGAGTGGACAATGTAACGACTAAAAGAAAACAGAGAGAGATTATAATAACGAAAATATATCGGAGTTGATAAAGATTAAAAGAAAATAGACAGAACAAAGACAAAAACGAAAATGGAGAGGACAGCTTAGAGATCAGATGTGAAAATATAGAGGGTGAATAAAACGCTAAAACACGGACCGCAAGAGAGAGCAGAAGAATACATTTTGAAAGCGGGAAAGAAAGAAAATATATCATACACGAAAAACATTTACTCTTTTGCACCATGATAGGAAGAGATGGAGTAAACTGTTCACAGAGGACACCCTCTAGCTATTGCTGTTTTTATTGTTAACTTCAACTGTGCTCATTATCATAATTACTTGCCTGGCTACCGACCTACTTGAACTCCTGTTGCTATTATTATTATTATTACTACTACTATCATTATCATTATCACTATTATTATCATTATTACTATTATCATAATCATAATCATTATTACTATTATCATAATCATTATCATTATTACTATTATTATCATTACCATTATTCCCAGGTTGTTAGCACTATTACATAAAAAAACACCGCCTTGCAACCCAACAGGTAAGCTAGATTAACCCAAAAGTCACACGGCGTTCACAAAGGCAGTCTCGGCTCCAAACAGAACCAACATCAGACCTTAGCGTCTACAAAAGACCCTCTTCCCAGCCCAGATTCTAATATCGCTCGCCTCTCTCTCTCCTCCCCAAGGATATAGATTTCCAAAAGCCGCCTCCCCCCCCCCACCTTCGTCCCTCACTCCCTCTCCTCCTTCCCTCCCTCTCCATCCGTCAGCTCATGTATCACAGGTGGTGAAGTATCGCAAGACTATGTAGGGAATGCCGGGCCCCTTGAGCACCCGGGCGACGTCTACAAAGAGAGAGCAACAGGTAACGTGAGCATCAAAGCGTATCCTCACGCGCCGCATCCTGTCCCTCGGTCCCTCCCCTACCCCTTAGCTCCTCCCCTGCCCCTTAGCCCTCCCCTGCCCCTTAGCTCCTCTCCTACCCCTTAGCTCCTCCCCTACCCCTCAGCTCCTCTCCTGCCCCTTGCCTTTCTCCTGCCCCTTAGCTCCTCTCCTGCCCCTTAGCCTCTCTCCTGCCCCTTAGCCCCTCTCCTGCCCCTTAATCTCTCCCCTGCCCCTTAGCCCCTCTCCTGCCCTCAGCCCTATCCTGCCCCTCAGCCCCTCTCCGCCCCTTAACCTCTCCCCTGCCCCTTAGCCCCTCTCCTGCCCTCAGCTCCTCTCCTGCCCCTTAGCCTCTCCCCTGCCCCTAAGCCCCTCTCCTGCCCTTAGCCTCTCCCTTGCCCCTTAGCCCCTCTCCTGCCCCTAGCCCCTCTCCTGCCCTTAGCCTCTCCCTTGCCCCAGCCCCTCTCCTGCCCCTTAGCCCCTCTCCTGCCCTTAGCCCTCTCCCTCTGCCCTTAGCCTCTCCCTTGCCCTTAGCCCTTCTGCCCCCTCCCCTCTCCTGCCCTTAGCCTCCCCTTGCCCTTAGCCCCTCCTGCCCCTAAGCCCCTCTCCTGCCCCTTAGCCCCTCTCCTGCCCCTTAACCCCCCTGCCCCTTAACCTCTCCCTGCCCCTCAGCCCCTCTCCTGCCCCTTAGCCCTCCCCTGCCCCTAAGCCCCTCTCCTGCCCCTTAGCCCCTCAGCCTCTCCTGCCCCTTAACATCTCCCCTGCCCCTAAGCCCTCTCCTGCGCCTTAGCCTCTCCCTTGCCCCCCCTCTCCTGCCCCTTAGCCCCTCTCCTGCCCCTTAGCCTCTCCCTTGCCCTTAGCCCTCTCCCTGCCCCTTAGCCCCTCTCCTGCCCTTAGCCTCTCCCCTGCCCCTTAGCCTTCTCCCTTGCCCCTTAGCCCCTCCCCTGCCCTTAGCCCCTCCCCTGCCCCTTAGCTCCTCTCCTGCCCTTAACCTCTCCCCTGCCCCTTAGCTCCTCTCCTGCCCCTCTCAGCTCCTCTCCTGCCCCTTATCCCCTCTCCTGCCCCTTAACCTCTTCCCTGCCCCTTAACCTCTCCCCTGCTCCTCAGCCCCTCTCCTGCCCTTAGCATCTCCCCTGCCCCTTAGCCTCTCCCCTCCCCTCAGCCCCTATCCGCCCCTCAGCCCCTCTCCTGCCCTTAGCTCTCCCCTGCCCCTAGCCCCTCTCTGCCCCAAGCCCTCTCCCCCCTTAGCCCTCCCTCCCCTGCCCCTGCCCCCTTAAGGCCTCTCCCCTGCCCCTTTAATCCCCTCTCCTGCCCCTTTAGCCCTCCCCCTGCTCTGCCGCCTCGACCCCTCAGCCTCTCCCCTCCCCCTTAGCCTCTCCCCTTAGCCTCTCCCTGCCTCCTCTCCTGCTCCTTAGCCCCTCTCCTGCCCCCTTAACCTCTCCCCTGCCCCTCAACCTCCTATCCTGCCCCTTAACCTCTTCCCCTGCCCCTTAACCTCTCCCTGCCCCTTAACTCTTCCCTGCCCCTTAACCTCTCCCTGCCCTTAGCTCCTCCCCTGCCCCTCAGCCCCTCTCCTGCCCCTTAGCCCCTCCCCTGCTCTGCCCCTCGACCCCTCAGCCTTTCCCCTGCCCCTCAGAAAGCATATGAAAACAAATCCACGTCTTTCTGAAAAGTAAATAGGTCTCTTATTTCAAAAATGTTCACGGAAAGAATAAAGCTCTTTTAGGCGATGACTGTTGACATACTCTTCTACCGCTTAATATTATTTGCAATTTGTTAAACAATCGTTCCCATTCATAAATAAAATTATATTAGTTGCCATATTACAATCTTTCTAAGCCTAGAATATTAAAGTATACAATTATTCACTCTAATCCAACAAATATTCCCTCCAATCCTAAAGGTAAAATCCAAACGAAGAGGCGGTATTGCTTCTTGAATAAAACTATTCTTTGGGGACATGTTCAAACGCTTTCCTTTGAATCCACTTTAGAGCGACAGCCAAAAATGGACGAATGACCAATGTGTCGCAAATAAACAAGAAAAAACAAGTCCAGTCTCGACTTCTGCCCGAGCTTTATCTTGCCAGTCAATTTTGGAATGATTGAGGTGAAAATCCTTTGAGTTTCCGCGGCGATGTGAACACTTGATCTGGGGTTCTGGCCCTGAATTTTCATTTTCCAGCCCTGAGCCCAAGATTTTTTTTTTTCCAGTGATCTCATTCTCTCCCTCCCTTTCTCGTCTCTCTTTTCTTGTATCTAGTTTTCTTTCCCCCTCTTTCTCATTCTCTCTCTCCCTCTCCGTCTCTCCTCTCTCTCTTCTCTCTCCCTCTCTCTCTTTCTATCTACCTATCTATCTCTATCTTTCTTTTTCCTAGTCCACTCTTTCGTGCCCTTATCTCCCACTCTTTCTCTCACTCTCTTTCCCTCACTCTCTCTCTCGCACCTTTTCGTTTCTGTCTTTTCCCATTTTCTCCCTTTCGTTCCTTTTCTCAATATAGTTATCGCTTCAGATCAAACCATAACTGCAAAATTATTATGCATAGGTTATTCATCAATACTTTATTAAGTTGTAATAATAATGAAAATTATGATAACAGGCGTTCTTATCAGTGACACCAATCGTTACCATCATTGTAACCATCCTTATGAATCAGCAATTTAAGAAAACGAATGATTGACAGGCTACGATATATAATAACATCTAAAACAATAATCATATAAAGACGAACGACAGCAGAGGCAGAATGAGCAAGCAGAAGGCTGCAACGACACGAGCAAAAGGACAAAAATGTGTCTCTCAATCAACAATGAATAATATAAAAAACGCGTTGAACAAGGTAAGGGATATTGTTACCGAAAAGATGGCATGTAGGTCTATCTAGTACATGGTAGGTTCCAGATATTTTTCTTGAACATCGGAAACAAAATATGGCGTTTAGTGCTGCGACAAAACATGTCCAGCAACACCTAGCCTCTAGTAACACCATAGAGAAAACACACACACACACACACACACACACACACACACACACACACACACACACACCACATTCACCACACACACACAAGCAACACAGCACCACAGAGAGAGAGAGAGAGAGAGAGAGAGAGAGAGAGA
>NW_020871123.1:365002-367502 GCF_003789085.1 Penaeus vannamei
GTGTGTGGTGTGTGTGTGTGTGTGTGTGTGTGGTAAAATTCATTGCCATAAACGTATATGTTATTCATATCTATCTATTTACATATATATGTGTATATATAAACACGTATATGTAATGTATATACATATTTATTGTATATAGACAGAGTTACTGATGGATATTTGCATATATGTATTATATATTATGTATATATATATGTAGATATATTTGTATTCCACACACACACACGCACACACACACACACACAACACACCACACACCACACACACACACACACACATACAACATAACACACACACACAACCACACACACATACACACCACACACACACACACACACACACATACATACACAATATTATATATATATATATATTATATATATATAATATATATATATATATATATATTATATATATGTATGTATGTATATACATATATACATATATTTATGTATTTATATAATCCGTCTACATATCCACAATAAGCGGCTCAGGCGGGAGAGCAAGTCTTCCATGGCAGTCTCTCTCTCGCGTTGGTGCGCAGTGCCCTTGGTCAAAATTAATCGCAGATCTCATACGCCGTAGTCTTCGGAATACTAAAGTGGTACCGCGTCGGCCTCTCATCCGAGGGGTTGGCGTTCGCACCCCCCGCCACGCACTATAAGTTACAATAGTCGCTTGGACTTTACAGCTGTGTTTGGGCACCGCGGTGGGTATGGACTAAGCTCTGTCGCGTCAGCACAAACTGACACGTTCTTTGACTCGGCACTAGTCGGCACAGGTCAGCTCCCCTCATAGCCCGGACGAGGCTCAGCTTCGCATATCGCGCACCGTGACAGTGGCAGCCTTTGTAATTAATATTGAAATGTATGACTTTTTTGATTTTTTGGTGATCTATTCCAATGCTGTTAGTGATAAGGGTTTTAATAACATAGCAGAAACAGATATATAATTATTGTATATGCTGTGATACACGCGGGAAACCGTACCACACTTATAACATAATACGTATATCAGTGTCTATATATGTTTTTGTATGTATTTTACATATTCGCAGTCGCGCGAACTCCTGCTGGCGACTGCGTTGCTCTGGGGGCGTCGACCCCGACGTCTGTCCTGCAGGATTCCGCATACAAAACATCGGCCCGTTTTCTTTCTCTTTATGTCTATCCATTTATTGCCAGACCTCCCCATTCATCCAGGCTTGGCCTGGCACCTGAGCAGTCTGTTCGACTCCCCCGGTGGCTGGTTATGACAGCCTGAACAGTTATGCAACACAAAACACACAAACATACACACACACACACACACACACACACACACACACACACACACACAACACACACACACACACACACACACACACACATATATATATATAATATATATATATATATATATATAAATATATATATATATATATATATGGTAGAAAACCCACAATGCAATGAAATATCTTCCGTGGGACAAGGACAAGTGGAAACGAGTGTTATGGAGCGATGTGATGAGTGTAACTGGAAACTGAGACGTGCAAGGTCTGGCCAGGGTTACCATCCTTCTGACAGCAAACGGGATTTGAGTGCGCGTCATGAAGCTTGCTAGACGAGAACAGTACCGCTGCAGCACACAGGGAAAGGGCGACTTGAGTTTCCCACAGAGTCGATTTATTGAGGAAAGTGAGACAACAGTTTCGGAAACGCCCTCGCTTCCATCTTCGGGTCCGAAGAGTAAGGGAGAGGAAGCGGTATAAGAGGGAAGGGAGGAGAAGCACTTTGGGAACCACGGGCAGGTGAGGACAGGAGAACGGAAGCGAAGGGAGGTCAGGTCAGGTGGAGAGAGGAAACGAAGCACCACGGGAGACACGGGACAGGTGAGGATAGGAAAAGGAAGCGAAGGGGGTCAATTCAGGTCGAAGGATCAGGCGGTCTATGTGACGGGTGACCGGCATAAGGAAGGAGACGAAGGATGTGGGAAGCGAGGAGGCTGTCGGAAGGAGAAAAACCGCTGTTCAAGTTGAAATTGGGCAGCAGCTTAATCTGAGAAGATTCCACCAGTCTGCGGGCATGGACATCAGCGGAAGGGAAGAGAATGCGTGTGCTTTCCAGTCCATCTCATGGCAGTCTGTGTGTGTACACACCACACACACACCCACACACACACACACCCACACCCACACCACACATACACACACATACACACACACACACACACACACACACACACACAACACACAGATATATATATATATATAATATATATATTTAATATATATGTTTATATAATATATGTGTGTGTTCGTGTTTGTGTGTGTGTGTGTGTGTGTGTGTGTGTGTGTGTATATGTATATATATATATATATATATATATATATATATATATATATATATATATGAATGTATATGATATATATATATAATATATGCATATAGATATATAAATATAGATATACACATATATATACCTATGTATATATGAATTTCTCTCTCTTTTATCTTTC
>NW_020871123.1:370002-377502 GCF_003789085.1 Penaeus vannamei
GCGATTATAGGGTGCTCGTATGCGTCTCTTGGCTCGAGTGATCGTTTATATGATACGCTGTCTGTACCGCCGCTCTATCGGTGTGAGTACTGCGTTGTGTTAATTTCTGTGGATGTTACTCGCTAACTTTAAATAGTTTTGTGGTTGCCCTGAGGGTAAGTCAGTATAGAGTGTTCTGCTTACAACACTATCTTCGTATTCTGCAAGCCTCATTACATTTATTATACTAACTTTATTCAGCCAGTGTGCAGTCGTTCAGTATCATATCTGGAAACGGTCATATAACGTTCTGTGTATTGAACTCATACTGCGGGGTTAGCTCAAGTCGGTCTGTTGACGACCTGGCACTGCATCTATATCACTAATTCTACTAGCGTATCGCTATACAATGCTATCGGCTCCTGGCAGGGTAAGTATTTAGTATACGTTGGATTAATAGTGCCTGCTTATCTCCTGATAGCTCTGTTATTCTCGCGTTTATTGATAATATCGTAGCTGTAGTCTACTGTACGGTATAACGTAATTATTACTCGAACTAACCTGTAGACGCTTGTATATTATTAGTATTCACAGAGTGTGTTTTATTAATATAAACAATGTATCATAATGGCCTCATATTGCGTGTAGAGTCGCCACGCCGAGTAGTATGCTTTAAGTTACTATATATTTCTTGCGGTCCTGTACGTATAATATATGATTCGAGAGTGACTAGGTTGATGACTAAATAGTATACTATAAAATTGTATTCATGTCTAGGAGCCACGTATATGTCTGATGACTGTGCCCGCTATATATCCTTTAATATGTGGTTTAAATAAGATAATGTTAAGGTAGAAATATTGAGCGGCGCTAGCTCTTCGGCTATCGTATGTTAACATATTATCTTGATAGACTATAGTGCAGTACTTTGATCAGGATCTCAAGTGGGACTCTACGGGTATAATAGAGAGTGTGATACTCACTTCATACAAGCACCGATGATTAGTGAGGAAAGCTGTTAGCGATTATACGGTTTGTGTATAGGTAGCGGCATATATATATAAGTATTATTCTATTATCTAGAATACTAAGTTATTATACTAGATTAACGTACCACATTGTGCCACTGTGTGAATTTCATATTTGCTGTACATTCTCATATACTAACTTGTTCTGAGTAAGTTCGATGTTATTACCCATGCGTCTTATTATGTTTATATCAGATGCTTTCCGCAGGCGGTGATTAGCTCTTATAGATGGATTATTTGTGATAGTTTGGTGTCATGTATTAATCGAATTTCATGCGGCTTCATTATCGTTCGATATAAACATCAGCTCACTTCCTCGCGCCTTAATATTTAACCCGTTAACATGATGAGGCTCGCGTCTGGTGATGTCGCTCAGTCGTCATGTAGGGAGTAGCATGTTTGGATCACGATGTTGTTGTTCATTAACTGTTTGGTTACCCTCTTATTTTTTTCCGATAATGAGTCATCGTTATAATATATAATACTTAATATTATCTATATGCTGGATGTTATATCATACTTGAATGCCTAAACATATACGTTACTTAGGTAAATATATAGTATGCTTAAATGTTATATATTCCCGGCTTTACATTATATTAAGCTATTATATACATATGATTACTCATATTTTGTTTACATGAGTAGTCTATTATAGTTTATAGTATAATATATAGTATTATATACTATTATATATATGCTTATATATTGACTCTATGTATGTACATTAGTTACTATATAATAATATATGTTATACTAGTATATATATAATTATTATATAGTATATATGTATAGCATACATACACCCTATATTTATAATATAATTCATATTATTATTAAGATTGCGAAGTCCTATCATATGGTGCTCTTTATACTCCTATTTATATTACGTGCTCGCTGTGCAAAAGCTTTCTAGATTAATATATATTATTATATATTCAGTTCATAATATATTATAATACTCATACTAATTATATATCATAGTATATGATATATGTATATATGTGTGATATAGCTGCACTAAGTATTATATAATATTAACTCATATATACTATATATATATATAGTATTAGTATATATATATATATATATATTAATATATTATATATAGTTTATATTATATATATGAAGTTAATATATATATATAATAGCATTAATATAGATAGGACGATTAGTATACCCTGTGATACGTGATAGATATATCTATATCTAGTCAATCTATCAATCTATCTGTGATAAGTCCTATCTTATCTATCTACTCTATCTATCTTCTATCTATCTCATCTATCTATGCTATCTTATCTATCTATCGTATTCTATCTATCTATCCATATCTATTATCTAGTTTATCTAATCTATATATATATAGGGTATATAGATAGAGTGAAGAGGATCACCACACTTACACACTAGATAACCACTACTAACAACATTAAATTATATAATATATTGAATAGTAAGATGTGTATTAATATATACTTATTATTATACTATAATATATATATAATTATATATATTAATATATAATAATTATTAATATTATAATATATATAAATATATATATATTATGTAATAATATTATATGCGTAATGGTAATGTATATATGATTACTATTTACTATTCTGTGTACCATACGGCATATAATACTATAACGATGCATTTCGGTTATAAATTATTGAAACTGATTTAAAACTGGTGTTGCCTAGTTTAATTGTATATCGTTATTTGTATGTGTTTTTTGTTAAATCATTTTACCATTATCTATCACTTACTTCATCATTCACCATCATATAAATTTATAAGTAAATAGAAATGTAGGATATTCCTCTAATTTCCTAGCTACTAATATAGGGATATCTAGTATTCAATTATATTCTGGTCAAATATCTATATTAAATAAGTTATAGTATGTATACTCATATATTATATAATCTATACTGCCATTATATCTCATATATGTTATATGATATATAATATTAGCATCACACATACATTATATACATGAATTACACACATTATATATATCTGTATATTTAATTGAATTAGTGAATCAATATCTATATCTTAATGCGGGATCTAGAGATCGTATTTACAGATATCTTATCTATCTTTAAACATTATCTAATTAAAATATCTTATAATAGTATTATATTATATAAATATATTAGATATATGATATAGAACAGAGATAGAGATAGTATATGATAGATAATAGGATAGATAATGGTATATATAGTCTATAGGACATTATGTAAATACTATGAATGCAAAATGATATAGCCACTAATTAATGGTGTTAACTATAGGTATACTATTACTATATATTATATGAGTATGCATATGTTAATCAATAACCGTCTCTCTGTAATCCCTTAGTAGTATTCCTATCCATTAATATAGATATTATGTGTGTATTCATATGTAATGTGTGTGTATATACGATATATTACTATATATATGATATATTATATTCGCCTATATATATGTAGGCGTACTATATACTCTATGTATACTATATCATATATTATATATTCGTATATTATAATATACTTATACTATACTACTATAGATGTATATAAATAGTACGGAGAGAAATCGACTCGAAATGGAGAGACTATGATACATACATACATACGCTATTATATACATATATATATATATATATTATATATTATATATATCATATATATATATATATCAGTATAACGGTTATATAGTATACTATAGTTATAGTATAGTATATATATTATATGATATATGTAGTGGCTGTGTGGAGCATGTGTGTGTGTGTGGTGTTCGTAATTCTCTCTCTCTCAGTTTCACTCTCTCTCTCTCTCTTTATACATATATACTATATAATATATATTATATTTATATATTATATACTATACTATACTATATATAGTATATATATATATTATATATAGTATTATCTTATGCTATATGTACTTGTCATATTGGGGGGGGGGGGGAATTGCGCTGAGGATTAAAAAAAAAAATGTTAGTCCTCTGAAAGGGCCACTTTAGAATGCAAAAGGTGCAATCATAGAAAAAAAAAATCGGAAATAAGAGCAAATGTTTCATACGCTGAATTCTGAATGAAAATGGAATCATTGTATTGGTTTCATCTGAGGAGGCAAAGGAAAATATGTACATTGGATTATCATTACCGTCATTATTATTATGATATTTATTTGGTAAGTAAGGAATTTAGATGACTCTTAAACTTCTCAATCGTTCGAGAAGTCACATATCTGAAGGCAGTGTATCCCAAAGCCTACAAATAGTATTAAGAAGCATCTAGAAAGCTGAGATGTAGACCGTAGACTTGTATCATATACCACAGCTGTAGAACTTGTAGTAACTCCTGTAGATTGATAAAAATTAGGGGTGGCCAACCTTTTTGTGAGATGTCTACTTTTTCTCTAACATTACCCTGATGCGATCCTACCAGCCTAAGATTTCAAACACATTCCATAGATGTATAATTGTATGCTGTTCAGACTTGTCCATCATTATATATATATAAACATAACTTTTTCCCAGAGAAAATAGAATTATAATAATCCAAGTATCATGAGTACTTGGATATGCTATTGCAGTTATTTGCATGACAACTTCTGGAGGACGAATTATTAACAGGTACAGTAGTGTGATCGACTTAAAACAGACGTGATTGACCAGTCGTCTGCGATCGACTGGTTGGCCACCCGCTGATCTAGGACAATTAAAGGCATTGTTACTGAAAACTCAGTTGTGTGTATACCTGTTTTTACTCTGCATTCCGTGTATATTTTGTAATTGTCCTGATAAGAGAGGGGAGAGAGAGAGAAGAGAGAGAGGACAGAGAGGAGAGAAGAGAGAAGAGAGGAGAGGAGAGACTGAGAGAGAGAAGAGAGAGAGAGAGAGGATGAGAGAGAGAGAGAGGAGAGAGATGAGCGAGAGAGAGAGAGAAGCAGCGAGAGAGGGAGAGAGACAGGTTTTCAATGTGTTAATTCTGGTAGGTGTGCGAAGGGTCAGACCGCACAGCTGAATCCTTGAAAACTACTGGGATCTGAGCTTCCTAGACTCTGCCACAGGACCCTTGTGGCGGGCGAGGTTCTCCCAGAGAGTCGGGAGAAGGCGTGCGTTGCTCCCGGCTTGAAGGACGCTTTTCCCTATGAACCAACCTACATCATGAGCTACCATCACGGGGTCATAGATGGCACCTCGGCCTTTGTGATCGTTATGACACTCTTGGAACTCGTGGAGGCAGAGCTCGGCGGTTGCCCCGTGGACGAGGCGCAGGTAGGACGGATCGAGCACGAGCAGACGCAACCTCTCGACAGGGATATGAGGGCGCGGCTGGAGAAGGACCAGAGGGACTCAGGAGCTTATTAACCAAAGGCTGGAGAAGTCCTTTCGCGTCCTTTGAGACGCCGCAAGTGGACGTCCCCGAGACCATTACTCTGGAGAACGACCTCGAATCCTCCACGCTGATCAAGTTTGCAGAGCTGTACAGAAACGCAGGAGTGACCTTCAACGCAGGTACGACGGCGGCCATCAACGTGGCGTCGGTGGGAGCTGGTGAGAGAGCCGGCTTGGCACGCGACAACTTCAGATCACCGGCCGTCACGCCGTCAATCTTTGCAGGTACTGGAAGCAGGAGCCAGCGCATGCCTTCGGATGTCACACTGGGGATGCTACTCACCTCTGATGCCCCAGGCTTCAGCGCCGAACCTTCTGGCAGCGCGCACCGGGGTGGAACTGAGCGAGATGCTCCGTCGCAAAGGCCGCGTCGGAGGAAGTCTCAAAGGACATCATCATGGAAGAGAGGATGGACGACGACGGGTCCACTCCTGCGACATACAACGTCGTGTGCGACTATTTTCTGTCTAACTTGTACTCAGGGCGCCGAGTCCACCTTTCCCGAGGAACACGTCCGCCTTTCTCATTTGGCCTCTGCCATTAAGCACCAGAATTGGGACTACGCCATCTGCCACGTCACAGCGGCCTTTGGAGGGAACCTAACACACTACATGTCTTACTGCTCTGACCACATAACGAAGAATTTGCGTTGGCTTTCGTTCAGATTGTGAGGGGTGTTGTCAAATGCCTAACTGGACGCTAGAAGGATTCTTCCCCTTGTGTGTGAGTATACAAGCGTATATATAAATATATATACATATGTATATGTGTGTGTGTGCCGTACATACACGGACTCACCACGCATATTATATATATATTTATATATATATAAATATATATTATATATATATATATATATATGTGTTATATATATATATGTGTGTGTGTGTGTGTGTGTGTGTGTGTGTGTGTGTGTGTTGTGTGTGTCCCCACTGGCTCTCCAATTGTTCTGGACGCTGATCTCAGCCATTGTCTGACTTCATAGATCATCTGCCTGAGATCTTAGACCTGCAACCACAAGCTGAGACATCTTAGACGCAACCACAGTTTGTGTTTATGTGTGTGTGCGTGTGTGTGTGTATGTGTTGAATGTTTATGTTACAAATATATGTGCATATGTTTATTACAAAGTTGTAGTATCATGAAATTATTTGATAAAAGAAAGAGAAATAAAAACAAAATTAATGAATACGATAAATTCCAGAACAAATCACGGGTACGAAGTAAAGAGCATAAAGTGCGCTAATGGGGAGATTAAAATCTTAGACTGCAACCACAGGCTCAGAGAAACCACAGTCTCAGACATCTTAGACTGCAACCACAAGCTGAGACATCTTAGACTGCAACCACAAAGACATTTAGACTGTGAGAAATCTTAGACTGCAACCACAGGCTCAGACATCTTAGACTGCAACCACAAGCTGAGAAATCTTAACTGCTGAGAAATCTTAGACTGCAACCACAGGCTCAGACATCTTAGACCTGCAACCACAAGCTGAGACATCTTAGACTGCAACCACAAGCTGAGAAATCTTAGACTGCAACCACAGGCTCAGACATCTTAGACTGCAACCACAACTGAGACATCTTAGACTGCAACCGAGCTATCTAGAGCAACCACAGCCTCAGACATCTTAGACTGCAACCACAAGCTTAATCTTAGACTGCAACCACATTCAGACATCTTAGACTGCAACCAACAGGCTCAGACATCTTAGACTGCAACCACAAGCTGAGAAATCTTAGACTGCAACCACAAGCTGAGAAATCTTAGACTGCAACCACAGGCTCAGACATCTTAGACCTGCAACCACAAGCTGAGACATCTTAGACTGCAACCACAAGCTGAGAAATCTTAGACTGCAACCACAGGCTCAGACATCTTAGACTGCAACCACAGGCTCAGACATCTTAGACTGCAACCGCAAGCTGAGAAATCTTAGACTTAGACATCTTAGACTGCAACCACAAGCTGAGAAATCTTAGACTGCAACCACAAGCTGAGAAATCTTAGACTGCAACCACAGCTACATCTTAGACTGCAACCACAGGCTCAGACATCTTAGACTGCAACCACAAGCTGAGA
>NW_020871124.1:0-2500 GCF_003789085.1 Penaeus vannamei
GGAGAATAATAATTAGAAAGAGAGAGTAGAGGAGAGAGCCCCGAGAGACGAGGAGAGAGAAGACGAGGAAGAGAGCGGAGCGAGAGAGGAGAGGAGAGAGGAGGGAGAGGAAGAGAGAGAGAGAGAGAGATGAGAGGGGAGAGAGGTGAGGAGAGGGAGAGAGAGAAAGAGACCGAGAGAGAGAGAGGGGGAAGCGGGGAGACGGTGAAATGAAGAAAAGAGAGAGAGCGGGGAAGGAGAGTGAATAATATTAAAGAGAAAGATAGCGAAAAGGAGAAGCTGAGGAAGAAGCTGGTTGAAAGTGATCGAGAAAGAAAGAAGGAGAAACGAGAAAAAGAAAAAAAAAAAAAGCAGACAGGAAAAAAAAAAAGAAAATACATTCCCAACTTAACAGAGATTTATTCTAAATCAAATCCTAAGAAAGATCATTCAACGACTCAACATCTCACCGACAGCAATCTGCAATGGCTACCAACCCTTACATAAACGCACTCCCGACTTCCGTAAGTCTGCAACGCGCTTACCTCAACACTTACGTAACGATCAACGGGTCAATTAATCACACATTGAACCGACAAAGAGAACGCAGAATCATCAGATTGCCAACATCCAAAGCACAAAAGAATAAAAAAAAAAAAAAGTTATCTGTTGCTCCCCGTGCACGATGCAAATTTGCAATACTTGCCGAAAACACAAAGACTATCTATCTATCTAATCTGTTGTCTGTCTTGTCAGTCTGTTTTCATGAATTTTAACAAATTAGGTGCGGTGTTGTTTATTTCTCGAATTGTGAGATGCGAGTAGAGGGAGCATGATAGTGATAGGAGTAGGGAGAGAGAGAAGAGAGAGCAGCGAGCAAGGGGGCGAGAGGAGAGAGAGAGCGAGAGGGAGAGAGAGAAGAGAGAGAGAGAGAGAGAGAGAGAGAGAGAGAGGGAGAGGAGAGAGGAGACGAGAGAGAGAGGAGAGAGAGAGAGAGAAGAGAGAGAGAAGAGGAGAGGAGGAGAGAGAGAGAAAGACGAGAGAGAGGCGAGGAGAGAGAGGGAGAGGGAGAGGTGAGAGAGAGAAGGGAGAGGAGGAGGGGCGGGAGAGAGAGAGAGGGGAGAGAAGGAGGAGGGGGCGAGAGAGAGAGAGAGAGGAAGGAGAGGAGGAGAGAGAGGAAGAGAGAGAGCGAGAGGAGAGAAGAGGAAGAGAAGAGAGAGAGAGAGAGAGAGAGGAGAGACGAGAGAGAGAGAGAGAGAGAGAGGGAGAGAGAGAGAGAGAGAAGAGAGGAGAGAGAGAGAGAGAGAGAGAGAGAGCGAGAGAGAGACGAGAGAGAGAGAGAGAGAGAGAGAGAGAAGAGAAGAGAGGAGACGAGAGAGAGAGAGAGAGAGAGAGAGAGACGAGAGGTGAGAGAGGAGAGAGACAGACAGGACAGACAAGCAGGCAGGCAGACAGACAGGCGAACAAAGCGAAGCGAGGCAGGGATAGGAAGAGAGAGAGAGAGAGAAAGGCAGGGATGTAGCACAAAACAGACAGGCAGACAGACAGGAAAATCGCTAAACAAAGCGACAGGCAACAATGAATAGATTAGAGAGAAAAGACACTGAGAGTGGGAGAGAGAGAGGGGAGGCATGCAAAAAGACAGGCAGACAGAAATATAGATAGTCAGATAGATTGGCTGTCAGACAGACAAAAATATAGACGGTCAAACCGAAAATGAGATGGAAAGATAACTAGATAGAGACTGAGAGAGAGAGTTGGGGGCGGGGGAGAAAGAGGGGGAAGAGAGTGAGAAAGAGAGAGAAAAAGAGAGTGGAAAGAAAGAGAGAGAGAGAGAGAAGAAATGTGTTGTGAAAGAGAGGGGTGGTAGTGAGAGAGAGAGAAAGAAAGAGTGAGTGAGACAGAAAGGAAGAGAGGGATAGATAAAAGAGAAAGAGAGAGAGAGACAGACATATAGACAGAGAGAGAGAGAGAGAGAGAGAGAGAGAGAGAGAGAGAGAGAGAGAGAGAGAGAGAGAGAGAGAGAGAGAGAGAGAAGAGAGAGAGAAAAGAAGAGAAAGAGAGAGAGAGAGAGAGAGAGAGAATGTGTGTGAGAGAGAGGAGGGAATGAGAAAGAGACAGAACAGGACAGATAGATAGATAGAGAAAGAAGAGAGAGAAAGAGAGCGATATAGATATAGAGAGAGTAAGAAAGAGAGATAAATTATAGAGAATGGAAACCTGTCTCTCGTACTAAAGAAATGAAAGAAAGATAGATCGTTAAGAAAAAGATAAAGATTGGAAGAGGGGAGAGCAGGAAGCAAGACTGGGAGGGAAAAAATAGATAGAGAAGAGAGAGAGAGAGAGCGAATATATAGAGAGAGTAAGAAAGAGAGATAAATATAGAGAATGGAAACGTACTAGAAATGAAAGAAAGAATAGGTCGTAAGAAAAAGATAAAGATTGGGAAGAGGGAGAAACAGGAAGCAAAGACTGGGAGGGAAAAATAGATAGAGAAAGAGAGAGAGAGAGAGCGATATAT
>NW_020871124.1:10000-17500 GCF_003789085.1 Penaeus vannamei
CTGTACTCTGTCGAACGTATATGAATATATGTAACACTCTGTAATCACTATTCCCCACGCCTGAGCAGTTAGCCAGGGTGGTAAATAAACTTACTTAACTTAACAATCCGTATATATATATATATATATATATATATATATATATATATATATATATATATATATATATATATATATGTATGTATGTATGTATGTATATATAGATAATTACCGTGTACTTAATAACCTTTATATATATATATATATATATATATATATATATATATATATATATATATATATATATATATATATATATATATATATATATATATATATATATATATATATATATATATATATATATATATATATATATATATATATATATATATATTATATATGATATATATATATATATATAATACTATATATATATATATATATATATATATATATTATATATATATATATATATATATATATATACATATATTATATATATATATATATATATATATAATATATATATATATATATATATATATATATATATATATATATATATGTATATATATATATATATATATATATATATATATTATATATATATATATATATATATATATATATATATATATATATATATATATATAGTGTTACCTCCGTTTGCTTGTTAATTTGTTGTTTGTATTTTATCTATGTGATCTGTATCATGATCGCGATCCAGGATTTTATATATATATATTATATATATATATATATATATATATATATATATATATATATATATATATATAACTCAAAAAGTTATGAACAGATTTCAATGAGATTTTTTTGTTTTTTTTTTACCAGAGGTGTGTCCATTAAATTTTGTTGGTGATTCGGATCATTTGGCAAACCGACGCCTGTTTCTTTTTTTCTTTTTTTCTTTTTTTGGGGGAGGTTGGGGGGGTGGGGGTTGTTTGTTAAACATATTTTGCTGAAGGATGAAACATGCACTATAATCCAAACAAAGAAAATAAAATACTGTATATTAACGGGATATTTTTCTTAATTTGTTCAAAGACTTTCCAGATTTTAGAGATTATTCAGAAAAAGATGCAGATTGGTTTCAGATTATGTTAAATATAAGCCTTCTGAAAAGAATCTATCTAATCGTTACGTCACAATTCCCAATTAACTAAGGTGAAAAAGTGGCTGCTACCACCTTATGAATTGCGGGGGGGACATTCAGAGGCCTTAAAATTTTAGGGGACATTCAGAGGCCTTAAAATCAGGAAGTAAGAAGATTTGGCAATTCCATTGCTGCATCCACGCACCCCCCCCCACACACACACAAAAAATATATGTATATATGTGTGTATATATATATATATATATATATATATATATATATATATATATATATATATATAAAAATATATATGTATGTATATAGCAAATAGATATTTCCTAACACCAAAACTGTCATCATGGCGTGTGACATTGCCACATACTTGCCTTGTCTGACGAAAAACCGTTAGGACAAACTACTTGCTAATTTCCCACCTATTGATTTAATAACATTTAATAACTCAGCCCATTATATCTAATCACAATAATTTACTCCGCTAGTTATAACACTAAATTTTCCTTTACCTATTTGCCTTTTAAAGATAGAAATATGTATACATACGTTTTCAGTGGAGTCCATACACCGTCACAATTATAAACAGTGCTCATTTCAAATGGGTTCCCCCATTGCAAAATACTAATATAGTGAAATTTAGTGCGCCTATTAAGAGTAAGTATATGCAAGATGCCTAACTTATTGGAAAAAAATAACGCTTATAAATTGAACAAAATTGAAACAGCTTTCAACAACGCAAATTATCACTTACATATAAAATCAAAAGACACATCAGCTATACATGAATATGATCTGGCAATAGACACACTATGGCACATTTGGAAGTGACACGCTTATTTCAGAGAGCAACTTACCAATATACACTAATTCTAACCTTGTTTCGATTCAATTTTCAGGAAGAAACAATTCTCTAATGGCGACTCTTGCTGCCACATTGCGATATACTCAATCTCTTTTACTATTATTACATTTTAAATATACTATTTACAACTTACTTAACCATATTATATACTCAACCACATCACTTTGTCTCGTTGGACATTCGGCCGTAAGCAACAACCTTAGGACCAAGCATAGATGTAGAAGGATAGCTACCTTTCTTCCCTTGCTAGTTTACGGATGATTTCTACGATCGAACAACTGCGTCATTGATAGTTTTTTTTTTTTTAGCCCGCCATTTTCGAGTGCTGCCCCAGCTCAGAAGACAGCTGGTCCAAATACGTGAAAAAGCCTCCGACCCTTTTCGCTGGTTACTCCCCAGAATCGAGTCTTCCTTTACTGCTTTGTTTTTGCTGGCACCCAGGTTCATGCGCTGCTCTGCGCGCCCATAGTCTTCTCACTATTGTTGCTAACACGTCTTGAACCATGTATACCATACCCAATAAACATATTACACATATAACCCTATTTACCGATAATGATTTTGCTATCAACAAAATTTAAAAAAATACTCATCCCAAACCTTTGCATACCGATGTCGTATCATTTTTTTTCATATACAAATTAAAATAAAATATATTTGACCAAATTTTACCGTCGGTAACCTTAACGGTATGCCTCCTGGCGTGGATTGAGTTCATTCCTTTGTTGAGTCTGTGCCGAGATATACGATGAGCATAGAAATGTTCTTTACCATTAACTGTCAGTATGTAATCAAATAATTATAAACAGGTGTCATATAACAATGCAAATCTAAACCATAAACATTATATATATATATATATATATATATATATAATATATATATATATATATATATATATATATATATATATATAAAGAAAACAAGGAATACTCTGCTGCTTACTTAATCCATGTCCAACGTTACATCCTCCGTTTTCCTATTGATTGTAAATCAATAATCATTACTATGAACATGATATAAATAAACTTGCAACTAAATCAAGACAGCCAACCCAATTCCATCAGTATCTTTCTATTATTTACTTGTACATAAAGTAATTTATCCCTCCCTCCTAACTTCTACAGTTTCCTTTCTTAGGCTCTACTCTGGTCAATTGTTTCCATTACAATTCATAGCCAAATACAATGAGAATTATCATTGACGAATTCCGTTGCTGTACCCACGACGGGTCAAAAAAAATCAATTGAATATTTCCTCAACAGAGATCCCATCATGGCGTGTGGCTGGACTTTCTTCAACCTTTCTTCTTCCTCTGCGTTGAGGGAGAAGCAAAGACTTGTCAGACGAAAAACCGTTAAGGACAAAGTACTTATTAGTTTGCCCCCAATTGAACTGTTAAACAAACCAACCATTGATATGTAATCATAATTTGCTCTGTTGGTTATAACACTAAATTTTTCTATATTGATATGTATTTAAAGAAAAAAAGAACGTATAAAAACGTTTTCAGTGAAGTCCATTACAATTAAAAAGAGCGCATCTTTTAAATGTCGAACCAATATCGATCTCGATATATTTCTTATATATATATATATATATATATATATATATATATATATATATATATATATATATTATATATACATACATATATACATAGATTGATGGATAGATAGATAGATATAGATATGTATACATATATGAATATATATGTATATAATATATATACACATATATGTGTGTAAATATAGATATAAATGATATAGATTGATAGCTAGAGAGATATCTATCTGTCTATATAGACAGATAGAGAGAGATAGATATAGACAGATAGATAGAGATAGATATAGACAGATAGATAGAGATAGATATAGACAGATAGAGATAGATATAGACAGATAGATAGAGATGCAGATAGATAATATTTAGACAGATAGATATAGACAAATAGATAGCTATGGACAAATATATATATATATATATATATATATATATATATATATATATATATATATATATAATTATAATATATAGACAGATAGATATAGATGCAAATAGATATAGACAAATAGATAGATAGATATGATATATTATATATATATATATATATATATATATATATATATATATATATATATATAGACAGATAGATATAGATGCAAATAGTAGACATAGATAGATAGATAGATAGATAGACATAGATAGATATAGATGTGTGTGTACGTGTTGAGTTGTGTGTGCATTTGTGTGTGCGTGTGTGTATGTGTGTGTCTGTGAGTGTGTTTCATACCAGCCTGAAATGGTTACACTTTTTCACATGGAATGAAAATGGATGACGGCCTTTGACCTTCACAGGCATAGGCAATACATTATTAGCCATTTTTTATTAAGAAGGGAAATCGGATTTTGTAGGAGTATTTCTTGTCTGGGAATCAGCATATATATTGCCTCAGGTGTCCCAGTTACTGCTAATCCTCCTTGCATGTAAATCGCTGTTATTTACTTAACTGCTTAATCAGCAACATTACAGAACGGGCTCGTCGTTTGCATTTCATTCTCGTCGAACATAACGTGTCGGCACGTCCTTGCGTCGGCCCGTATTCCAGCTTCGATCGTAAAAATAATCTCTAAAAGAGAACAGCGAAGAGCTTGTAAAACAAACATTTCAGATGACGCTGCAAATCCGTCTGTCTTTTGGTGATTTTTTCCCTCTCCTTGACAGACATGGACGTCAGAAACCGTTTTCAAAAGGGCACAAAAATGTCGCATGCCTGCAGATATGAACGCAATAACTGATTGTGCGGCAAATGGCAATGGAATGTTTTAATTTTTTAATTTCGAGACTAATGAACTAAAGTTCCCATCGCAATCAGACCTCATGGAAGATATCGCGAACCTCACGAGAAAGCCTTGTCCGCGCGACTATCAGCACTTGGCTAACTTTGATATCTCTTGGGAGCAGGAAGTTCCTGTTTAATCCATGTATTTAAAGATTTATAAAGACTCCTCCAACTCGTGCGCGCATCAGCTATGGCCAAACTACGTCTGAAGTAACTCGTTAAGCATGTAAATTATGTGGGCAACTCCCTTGTTCTTGGAACTTGCATTATTCTGGACTTACCTGAAGGTCGACACCGATATGTTGGTCGAGGTTTCGCCTCTCGTGAAGACGTTACTGTCGCCGGCGTCCTCTTCTGCAGGGAAGACTCGCTTGAATGTCTTCGAATGTAATTGTTTTCATATATAATTTCACAGCATACACATTCAAAGTGGATGATGGGGGTTTTCCTCGCAAGTTGTCTCAATGAATCATTCCCACTGACCAGCAAAGGAAATGTCATCTGCAGATCTGGGCCCGTATCTACGGAAGGTCTCAGACAATTCTGAGACTAGATTTTTAAAGTGTCGGGGAAAAAATAGGTATGTCGTTTGTTTACATCGTTGGTCGCTTCTTATTTAGTTATTTCATATTTATTAATACATAAGAATGTTTGCAAACGTGTTTTCTTTAGCGAAATTATTATGCTGGCACAACACACGCAAATCAATCATTACACAAAAAAATAAAAAACAAAGCGATAAAAATGTGAAGATGGACTTTGCTGAATCAAAGCATATTCTCCTTTTGTCTCAACTCTGTCTCAAATGTAAGACAGGGTCGCAGAAGTCTCAAGTCATTTGAGAATAGACTGAGACAGTTTCACATTGGAGTATAGGCTTATGTATGTATATGCGCAGATATGTGTGAACAAATAGAAATATGTGTGTATATGATATGTATGTCTGTGTATATGCATATGTGTATATATGTAAGTATTTGTTTGTTTGTGTATATATATATATATATATATATATATATATATATATATATATATATATATATATATATATATATATAATATATATATATAATGTATATATCTATGCATAATAAACACACACACACATACACATATACACATATGCATATATTCACACATACATATGCATATACATACGCATAAATCTATATATTCACACACAAATGCGCATATAAATACATAGGCCTATAATCCAATGTGAAACTGTCTGAGTCTATTTTCAAATGACAAGACTCCTGCGACCCTGTCTTGCATTTGAGACATTTGAGTTGAGACAAAAGTTGAGAATATTTTCAGACAGTCTCAAGAACATACACACACACACACACACGGGCCCTGTACACAAAGTAAACAAATCAAATGAAAAGTAAAAGATAAATGATTATTGACAATAACCTCAAACAAGAGGAATAAAGATGATGAGGATGACAGTAATAATAGAAATAATAATAAGACAATAACAATAAGAGTGATAATTGTTATCATTATAAATAAAATGATAAAAATAATGGTAATAGTAATGTTATTCATATCAATAATAACAATAATGATAATAATAATCACAATAATGATAATAATGATCATAATGATAACAGTAATTTTAATAACAATGATGATAACAGCAAGGGTAACAATAACAATAATGATGATAATAATAGTATTAATAACAATGATAATGATAACACGCACATACACACACACAATGATGATAATGATAATAATTACAATAATAATAACAATTATACTGATAATCTTATGATAATTAATGCTAACACAGACACACATTCTCTCTCTCTCTCTCTCTCTCTCTCTCTCTCTCTCTCTCTCTCTCTCTCTCTCTCTCTCTCTCTCTCTCTCTCTCTCTCTCTCTCTCTCTCTCTCTCGCCCTCATGCATACATAAACAAACAAAGCACGCAAGTCCAGAGAAATTCATGTTATACAAAAGTCCTACAAAACACTCGCTGGCCAATAAAAGAAACGACTAGACAGTCCATTCTCAAAAGTGAAAATAGAGACCCAAGGAATTATGTAGACCTGACCTTCAACGGACCTTTACCGAGCTATTCTCGACACAGCAAAAGGTCTGTAACGCAACGTCGCGTCTATCAAAGCTGTGCGTAGTCGACCTTTCGTGCAATAACGGTGTACCCGAGGCCACTTTAATACGTTAATAAAAATCTTGGTTATATTTAGTGTTGCTAATAGTAATATGAATGACCGTGACACTAATTAATCTTTATTATCATCATAATCAATAATCTCAATTATGATAACCATTATTATCATCAATCATCATAAATATTATCATTATCCCAATCGTCATGTTATTATTATTATTATCATTATTATTATTATTATTATTATTATTATTATTATTATTATTATTATTACTATCATTATTATTACTATGACTATTGTTAATATCATTATTTTATCATCATCATCATCATTATCATTATAATCACTATTAATATTATTACTGTATTATCATTATTAGTGTCATTATCACTATCATTATGATAATCATTATAATTATTATGATAATAATAATAATAATAATAATAATAATAATAATAATAATATTATTATTATTATTATTATTATTATTATTATTTTATTTTATTTTTATTATTATCATTATCATTATTGTTATTGTTATTAC
>NW_020871124.1:54331-64331 GCF_003789085.1 Penaeus vannamei
ATATACATATATTAATATATATATATATATATATATTATATATATATATATATATATATATATATATATACATATATACATATATATATATATATATATATATATATATATATATATATATATATATATATATATATATATATATATATATATATATATATATATATATATATATATATATATATATATATATATATATATATATATATATATATATATATATATATATATATATATATATATATATATATATATATATATATATATATATATATATATATATATATATATATATATATAATATATATATATATATATATAATATATATATATATATATATATATATATATATATATATATATATATATATATATATATATATATATATAATATATATATATATATATATATATATATATATATATATATATATATATATATATATATATATATATATATATATATATATTAATGTATGTATATATGCGTGTGTGTGTGTGTGTTTTGTCTTAGGATATATATATGTATGTAGGCCTCTTTTTCTGATTGTCCGTCTCTTTCCCGCACTTCCTTTCTCGCTTTAACATCTATCATTTAACCTCTATATATGAAATATATGAATTATTTACTTGTTTTCAAGTAAGATTGAACACTGCCCTTTCATATAAAAGAGCTATTTAGCATTTATGATATGAGAGTAAGTGATTATTTGATGTCCAACCTAAGGTAGTGAGGCAAGCCATAATGTGGCTCCTCGTAGTCAACCGGGAGTCAGTTCCTAGTCTTCCTGTCCGTTCAGTTCCTAGTCTTCCTGTCTGTTCAGTTTAGACCTTTAGCTTTTGAAAGATTTTTTTTTTTTTTTTTTTTTTTTTACTCATTATTATCATAATAGAAATTAACAATATCAATTTAATAGCATTAGAGAAAACAAATCCAAGGATTAAGAAAACATATGGACTACTAATTGATCTAAGTCAAATACATACAAAGATTTAAACAGAGTCAAACTATCACCAAAACCTTTTGTCAGTTTAGTCGTATCTTTGGGAAACTGGAGTAGGTTCTCTCTGAGATCCACAGGAGGTTATAAGTATGACCTGTAGTGAGTGGGTATGTGACCAAATAATCAGACTGGCTGTTACAATAATGTGCATAAGAACAAGAAATCTGATTACTGAATGTTCTATAAAATTATAGCTGTCCACATAGGTGAGAAAAAAACATTGTAGCATTTCAGTATATGTAACATTTTCCCTTCATATTATTGCCCAATGTAAGGGATATGTGTACCTGGAGTCAGAGCTATGTGCTACCATGTAAAAAGGGCATCTTTATGCAGTGTAATAGGATATCAACTTGCAGCCTGAATGGGCATCTTTATGTAGCCAAAATAACCTCTTTATATAGTTTATTAATACATCTTTATATAGAGTAAGAGGGTGTCTTTGTTTGATGTGAATATATAGTGTAATGGGTTTTTTATAAGCTATAAGCAAGCATCTCCATATAGTGTTAATAGACATCTTCATGCACTGTAAAGAATATGTAGTATAAAGTGTTAAAGAGCAGGGGAAAAATTCTAATTGGGAATTTTCATGTGAAAAAATGCACATTCATTTAATGCTGGAGGGCATTTGCCCATCATAGTATGTAAAAATGCATCTTCACATAACAGAAGACATCATATTGTGTGAATCAGCATCATGTGTAAAAGAGCATCCCTGTATACTGTATGCAGCATATATATACAACATGAATGGGCATCTTCATGAAATATGTACTAGCAGGTTTTTCTTATGGTGTAACAGGGCATATATTCTTATGCAAAAGTATTTAGTGTGAATCTGTTTCTTTATATAGTATACAGTACATGGAATCTCTTTGTAAATGGGTGACCTTATATAGTGTTCATGGTATTTTCATGAAGTTAGCATCTCCATATAACCATTAACCTTTCATTGGGCGCTGATAGAAATAAGGAAAAATATGAGAAAATAGCTATGTTTTCATATTGCAAAGAATTTTCTAAAACATTTTTACCTCTTCATATTTCTAATAATTTTCCATAGTTTGACTGCAAAATGATTTTAAAGAAGATGCTAAGAATGATACCTCCCCTGGGTTGCTGGAGATGTTGCAGTGCCAGATAAAATCATGAAAAGGTGTGTCTGAATATTGCTAAGTTTACTTTTAGTAGCCTTCAAATTTCAGGATGCTATATCTATAAAAGTTTGCATAAACATATAATGATTACTTATGTTTCTTTCACATCACTGCTCATCGACAGCTTTGATACTTATAATATACCATGATATAATATTAGAATAACTAACCATAATTCTTTCCATGGGAAATGTATTGGAAAAATTAAATACTCTAACAGTAGTCACCTAACTTATCAATATGTTAGTCAAACAGTTCAAAGTACACAATAGCTAATTATAGGGAAAATAACTGTGATAACTCAGATTTAAAAAATTAAGCCCAAAATACCCTTTTTGTATACATGGATATTTTCATATAGTGTATAGGCATCTTCCATTATATAAGAGGGTATTTTCATAATGTGAATGGGTATCATAATGTATAAAAGGACATTTTCATATAATGGAAAAGTGGATCTCCATACAGTGTTAAAGAGCTTTTCTGTAATAAGGTCATCTTCATGTGTGTAGTACAGCATAAGAGATTATCTTTGTATGGTGTGAATGGACATCATATAATGTATATATGAGGTGGTACATTAAAATCCTGTAAAAAGCTGTATATTTATAATGTATGAGGGAGTCTTATATAATTTAGGTGGGCATTAAACATTAAAAAATATTCCTTTTCATTCACGGTAAGTGGTGTAACTAAGAATATGCATAAAATTCTCATTCATTACTGTCAAAGACTGCTTAATGGTTTAAATGAATAAATGTGATAGACATCTAAGGTCATACAGCACTATGGTAAAATGAGTGAACAATTAGGATAAAGACTGTTAAATGTGGCCTAATGAAGTAAATAGGAGATTAGTAAAGGAAAGGGTTAAGGGCATAGGATAGAAGTAATCAACAGGTAATACAGGTAGAGATGGCTGTTGGAGTTGGAGAAGTAGCAGGAAAAAAATCTGGGGGATGAGATAAGGGGACTGGAGAAGGACACTGTTGTGACAGAATGGATTCACAAGAGTATCCAAGTGGAAGAGGTAAGGATAATGGGGAAGAAAAAGGGAATGGTGCACATGGAGAAGGACAGGATGGGGTGTGTTGGGAAAGAGTGGGAAGAAAAGGGGTAGCGGGAACTTGAGGGGGAGGAGGATGGATATTGGCAAATACTTTGAATATAGAGGGAGTAGGAATAGAGGTGGAGGGTGGATGAGAGAGTGGAACATTTTTTTGGGTCATGTCTAGGAATTTTTGGATGTCTTCAAGAGTTTCTGGAGGAGATTTGGGTGGGGAGGTCTGAGAAACAAAGGATCCCTTGTAGGGAGGAGAAGATGGGATAGATGTTTGAGGACCAATGGAAAAGGAGGATGTGAAAGGTGAAAATGGAATTGAATGTTTAGGTTGCCTGAGGAAGTGTAGGCATCGGAGAAGTGGTAGAGATTGGAGTATCTGGATTTAGACTGGATATGAATGTGACTTGGGAGTAGGGGGAGTTGAGGTAGGATGGTTCAGGGTAGTGGGAAGAGATACTGGAAATATCTTGTGAAGATGTTTGGGAGTTGGGTGAAGGACTGTTTTGGAATAGGTAGACAGAGAAAAGCCTGGTCTCCGTGCTTCCTGCCTGGCCTCATGTAGAGTGAGGCTTAGTTTGAATCTGAGAACTGCTACCTTACATTTGAGCTAATAGGCAACGCAGTTCCTATAAAATACATTATGGGAGTTACCACGATTGACACATGTACGTAACAGAGCAGGGCAATTTGAACGTTCATGACCAGGTTGAGCACATAGAGGGCAACGGGCTGTGGAGAGACAGTGTTTGAATGGTTGGCCAAAACGCCAACATTTCTTACATTGACATGGAAAGGGCCGACATGGTAAGACAATCCACTAATATAAACTTCATGGTGGTGGTCATGTCTTAGGAAGCTAATCTTGGCAATAATGGTATGGGACTTACCCTAGCCTCTGGGAGAAATAGCTTAGCACTATACTGCCACTGCATCTTAATCAGCAAGGCAGGCAAGTAGGTCATTTTCACAATCTGACCAGTTCTTATCATAGATACGACAAGTAGTCGGGAAAATAGAAAGTTCCAATACAAGTATTAAGAGATGGGTGAAGTTCAGCAGGAATGGGTTTGCCAGTGAGCTAAGTTAGGTTAGATAGTGAACAAGCTTGGGATTCAGATGTAACTTTTACAAGGCATGAACGACCAGAGACACTGTTGAAAGAGAAGGCATTCTCAAAAGGGGGCTATGGGGTGGAATCATAAACATTGATCCCACTTGGCTGGGCCAAAGAGAGTACTCAAAAAGTTTGCAGAGGTAGAGGCAGTAGAAGGATGAGGGCGGGAGGAAGATGAGATAGTGTGGAGTGGAGTGGTTTTGTGGGCGGGAAGACAATAAGGATGAGGAGTAGTGATAAGGGGAGAGGGGGTAGGCTTTGAAGAAGACTGTGCAGCAGGAGATGGAGTGGGGAATGGTGGGAAAGAGGAAAGGATGCATTCTGAAGGTTGAGTAATGACCTGGTTGGTTGGTTCAGAATGGATAGCGTTGTCAGTAAATATCGAGGAAGGGTATTAGCATCAGTGGTTGGAGCCATGGTCAAAGGAGTGACAGGGGTCGGAAAACCAACAAAGTCAAATTTAGATAGGCTAGTTGATGAAGGAGCAAGCCTTTAATGTCCCTATTAAGGATAAATAATCTTCATTGCTGGTCATGGTGAGCCTGAATAAAATTGGGAAAAGAAAGAGTCAATTCCTCAGGGTTCCCATAAGGGGTAAGAGGTAGTTGAGTACCAAAGGAATCTAGGGATTCATGACTTGATTCTAGAGCCCATGACTCCTGGAGGCCATTCATGACTGACACAAAGCCAGCCTTTCATCATTTCAGCACAGCTCTCACACCTTAGGAATAAGACAGCAGGGGATGAAGAAGATAAGGAGGAAGAAAGGGGAAGAAGAAAAGACCATACAAAATTAGTTGAAGCAAAGGCTGAGGTTGAAGATAGGGGCAAGCCCATATATTGGGCCTCAAACTCTGTCTCCCAAGCCCCCCACGACAACAACAAGCAAGGGATTAAGAGGTACTGTCAAAGAAAGTTGCAATATTCTCATAGCATTTACTATTACCGTATATAGATTTCTGTTTGAAAATATGAGAATAATTAAGTTGAAACATTGATAATGTCAATTTCCTTTGACAAGTCAGTTATTTACTATAATGTATGACAATCATCTTTAATGTAAAATCAATCATGGTGGTTAGATTAAGGCCAAACAATCTTTTGAGTATGGATATTTTATCAAAAGACAAAAGGAAAACACTGGTAAATACTGTTTTGTTTTGTTACAATGAAAAAATATTTAGTGGAATAGTTAATAATTTACTATTCAATGCCTAACAGTATCTCGTTTTTATCTAAAACAAGATCATTTCTTTCATTTTTTTTCTTATTGCTAATGAAGGTCATTCCACAAAAAAACATACTATTTGTTGAAATATTTTATTATGAAACTGATAGTTACAATACTCTAATGTACAATACCATATTCATAACCTAAATACAAGCACATAGAGTGGACACTGTGCTTAAGCCTACTGAATCTGAAATATGTCTGATAAAGTAGATAGACTAAATTATTACTTGGTCATTCCATAATCCCATTCATTCCCATACATACATTGCCACACTCAGCCTTCAGAAATTCCAGTAATTGAAATATAGTAGTAGATTTATTTGTTGAAAAAAATGTGATTCCAGACAGTGTTGTCCACAGGTAGAGTGAAAGTTTGCTAAATTCAATGAGCAAATATTTTATCGTAGCCTTGTAATGTAGGAATCAAATGAACCAATTACATATGCCATACTTATTTATACATGCTTAATTTACATGGATGTAAATAATAGCAATTTTATCTTAGTCAACTTAATTTGAGCAACATACAAGGCTGAATCAGTTAACAAATTTTCACTGCTTATTGGCACTAGCAACAGGTCTTGCGTGTGGTCACTTGTTCACACCTGAATTCATGCTTCCGCTACTGCTTTCAGGTTTCAGTTTTATTGTCACCTTTACACAAGCTTTTTTTATTTGAAGGATTAAAGGGGTTCAAAAGAAGAAAATACTATTATTTGGGGAAGGGGAAAAAAGTGCAGTTAAAAAAATAAGTGTGGGTAGGAGTAAAAAAAAAATTATATATTATATATAATATATATATATATATATATATATATATATATATATATATATATATATATATATATATAATATATATTATACATAAAAATCTTGCCATGTTAAAAAGACAAAAAGACAACCCATGCAAATTACCCCCATAAGTGAGCATAGTGATACACTGGTCCATGATATCAAATGATTCTCATTATTTAGATATTTAGTTTTCTTTCTTTTCTCTCTCTTTTTTTTGGTGCGTTTCCAAGGTGACTCTATGTGGAGACGAGGGCAAGTGTGCAGCTATGAGGCAGAAGTGTCAAGAGGACGGATCTTTGGACAGGTATCTTCAATCACCGTAGGCATATTTTAATACACTTGGGGAAAGTATCGGTTCCAATTATCTATATCAATATATTTTTTGAAGGGGTGAAGTATAGGCCAATTTAGGGAAGGTAAATCGGGGAATATAATTTGTGAGGAGAATTTACCTAAGGAAAACAAGGAAGAAAAGAAAAGGAAATGGGTTTTACTTGATCTTTGAATAGTTGTTTGATCTCCCCTCCAGTTATATCAACATTAAGCAGGAAATAATAATGAAATAATATCATAGGGGTAATGACATGGTATGTTCTGGCCACTGTTTTTTTCCTGATAAAATTTCAGTCATGTAAATTGGGATTTCAGTGCCTGAGCCAAGCTTCTAGTGGTCATGTGGCAGCAGGGGGGCTAAATGTAAAGATTAATAAACATAGCATATTTTTGGGGGAGGAAATCCCTAGTGGAAACCAAATTTCTTCATCTACAATATTATCTACAATTTCTGGATTATGGATAAAGATGGCCAATAGTCTAATCATGTAATAAACAAAATCATTCTTTAAGTTGATTGTATCTTGGTCACATTTGAGTTGTAGTAAAACATGCCTCAGAAAAGTAAAACAGAGAAAGGTATCCTATATGTTGTTTAAATATTTAGCAAGTGCAGTACATAATAGCAATAATAGTAATAGTAATTGAAATTAATAATAATAATGATAATAGTGACAATATCAATATCAATAATGATAATAATAATAATAATAATAATCAATAACAACAACAATAACAGTAACAACAGCAATAATTAATAATAATAAAAAAGCATATATAACACAAAGTTAATCTTCAATGCACATAATGTAAATAATTTTCCAAACTGGCTTGATTAATTAGGATTTACAGGGATTAAGGAGGGGGGAAGGGACAGGTAAACAATAGAACATATTAGTTTAAAAATATAAGAACAAGAAGAAAAGCAAATTCTATGTCAATTAGGGTTTTCACTAATGTGCCACCAAAACTACTATAAATCATCATAACAATAACAATAAGCAATAATAACTTTTAATGGGGAGATTTTCAGCATAAGTTTTTTTTTCTTCACTTCAAATCCTCATAACCAAAACCCGATCACACACACACCGGCCTCCTTGGAATATTTTAATAGGGGCTGAGAATTAAGTTCTTTCACACCGTTTAAATACAACTCGCACACTAGATCAACCGTACAGTCATATTCCATTAAAACAGTCAGAAAACATTTAGACATTATCATTGTTTTTTTTTTTCTTCTTATATATTAGACACAAAAAATTTAAAGTCACATGACATTATTTGACAACAGTCTTGCTTTTCCTTCAACAAATCTAAGCCTTCCTTTTTCTCTCTCTAATTATTTATATATATATATAAAAGAGAGTTTATTTAAAAAGGGAAATCAAAACAAAAACAAAACTAAACCAAAGGAAGTGTCTACACTGTATATCACAGTTTTAACCTAATATACCATTAAAAGGTTGCATTACCATCAATAAGTCTATTTATGTAAGCACATGTCCAATTCAAAAATACATATTAGAACAGTTTACTGAACAGGAGGAAAATATCTATGTAAAAATCCAAACTGCAAGCAGATTTTGCCTTTCATTAAACACATTTGAGATTATCCAATCAAATCATTGCAATGGAAACTTACAAAATTAATTTTTTCTTCAGAAACATATGAAAAAGAGGGAGACATAAGGAGTCAAATAAAAATATAGTAAACTGTACTGCAAAAGATAACAAACAGAATGTATAGAGATAAGGATTTGTGTTTTGAAGAAAGATTAAATTCATGTATACAAATATTTATTTAATTTTCAAACAAAATATTAACAGGTCAATATCAGAGCGTTCAACTCATGAAAAAAAGGAAAAAGAAAAAAATATATATACACACATAAAGATGGGTCACATTTTCTCCCGGTGGGAATCCAGTTCACATTTTCTGAAATAAAATATTCTAAACAATAATTGTAATGATTAAAGTAATAATAAAGAAAGAAGAAGAAAAAAATTACTTCAAAAGTAACATTCTTTGGTTTATTTCATTTAAATACAAACAAGTTGAAATTTTGTCCAACTGTTCCTTACAATTTTCCCCACTCTTTGAACAGCAAGATTACATATCGTCAGAACTTATTATACACTGGTTTACAATTTAGTTACAAGATAAAATACTGCAGACCAAAGACACACACTTATATAATGTATCCTGTGGCTTCATAATTATAAAATCCTTCTGCCTTTCCTTTCATTACAAGTTTGTAATGGACAAATAGCATGATTTTTCTACTCCCCATCTTATTTTCAGTCATGTCAATGATGGTTTTCCACATCCTCCTTTCTTTAGTGTATCAGCTGTCATTTTTAGACATTTAAATGATAATATACAGTTAAGATGTGTTATGGAATATATTCATGGCTAATTAAGTATTCATAATGGAGCTAGTTACAATTTGAACTATTTACGAACAAAGAACGTATTAATTCAAAACTTTCAGGGGGCGTATAAAACCACACATAACCACAGAGTAATGTTTCTGGGAAGAGTCAATCATTCTGTAATACACATTGTTCCTTCTCTATCTCTCACTCTCTTATCTTTCTCTCTCTACATATTACACATAAAAGACAGTACTGGTAGAAAAGCACATCGACAAAATGAAACATACTATTCTTTTTTTTTTAGCTTTTTTTTTTACCCTATTACCTAAGGTCTACCAACTAGCCAAATCAATGCTTAACCATAAACCAGACTAGAGTGGGTGATTTCTTGCCCATGTTCGTGAATCAGCCATTTTGAACCTTACTTGGAATTTCAATAAGGTTTATTACCTTGCGCACCCTAAATAAATAAATTAGAAAAAATATATATCCATCACAATTGAAAAAAGAAAGAAACGATCATACTGTGCACCTTTTAGCGTAGGGTAGGGGGGTTCCCTACAATGCGTTTCCACACTCACTGGTAGAGTATATGGTATCTCCCTCTCATTCACACAAAATATTGTAGCAAATATGTTGGCACTGAGAATGATACTGCCTAGGGTCCTAAATCTAAGAACAAGTAACAGGTTGATGGAAAAAGAAAAATGGAACTACCTTTTTTTTTCTAACATGTACTCCAATTGCTCACTTTTATGTCAAAACAGTTGATGCAAATGGATATCACCTTGATATCCTCCTAAAGAATGGCTCTTCAAAATATATATATATATCTTACACATACACACTTTACCTCAATAAAGTATGACTGGTTGTAGTTGCTAGCTGAGCTAAGCCAAGATAATTTCTTTTACACCA
>NW_020871124.1:71831-81070 GCF_003789085.1 Penaeus vannamei
ACTCATTCATGCTAAAACTCACATCCTCAGGCGATGCAACCCCGTACTGTTGGTGCTGGTACCGTGGCTGGCCAGAATTCCTCGGGCAATTGGTGCGCTGCTGCCCCGCAAGGTGGAAGCCATCCTCGGTTGTAGTCTTCTTGTATACAGGGTTGTCAAAGTTCATACTGTGCACTGAACGTTTCCGGAAGTAGCGGTAGATCATGTAGGCCATCTGAAAGATTAAGGGGCTTGTTAAATTACTTTTTGTGTCACTGAATGTATCGATTTGTGTGTTCACTCACTCATGAAATATTGAAATAATAATAAATACATAATGGTAACAAATCATTATATTGTTGGTAAGAATATCCTCTCTCTCTATCTGTCTGCCTGTCTGTTTTCAATCTATAACAGAGCCAATAAATTCATCAACTGATATACCAAGTAGACAAAAAAAAGCTTGATGAGCAGGATTTTCATAAAAAAAGACAATAAATGGAGACGACAGATCTGCACAGCCTTTAAAAATCATTTCATTGTGGCCGTTTCATACTGTATATAGACAGTGACAAGACACAGTGCCACAGGCACTCTCACTCTCATTCACTCCCACACACATACACAAGCACAAGCACACACATGCCTTTGATACTGGAGCGTATGTCATCAAGCATAAAAAGCAGTAATTAAATCAACTGCGCCAGAGACATCAAATCGCGCCAAGCTTTTGATCAGAAGTCTTCATTTGGATCAACTGCCTTTGCTTGTTCGCGCCGGGAAACTCACTTCAAATCAATCCTCAACAACTGTGCAATTATGATAGCGATACACCCCTCTTGAAAAATTAATAGGTCACCCTACGTAGAATCCAAATCTCCCCCAAATTAAAAGTCCCAGAAATTGCCCATAAGCTGCAGAAACGAACCATGGAGATCCCTCTCCATAAAGCCGGAAGAGCCCTAATAAATCTTCAAATGAACCTCAGTGAGTCCCCAGATGAACCCAATAATCCCGAAATGAACCCGCCCTTCGCGGTCATCCCCTCCTCGTCTCCGGCCGACTCACCGCCGAAGCCACGCAGAGGACGCCGATGGCGGCCAAGATGGCGGCGACGGCGACGTTGCCGCTCTCGTTCTCCGACGGGAGGTCCTTCTTCGGGGTGAAGTCCACTATCGCCGGGGCCAGGGTGCTGCGGATCTCGTCTGAAAGGCAAGGGAGAGCGAGTTAGTGACGGTGTCATTATGGCTGCTTCGGTTGCTATTATCCCTATTATTGATGAGGATACTGATGATATCAATGATCACAGACATGATAGTAATATCTATGATTATGATAACCGAGGTAATATATAAAACAATAATAAAGATCATGACGAAAATGTCTGTCGAGAAGCTACTGTGATGCCAGTAATGCACAAGCATAATGCAAGCTCGATTTATCCATTATGCAAGCTTGGGTCGCCTTATTTTTTATGAGTTTAGATCATCGGATATGCATTTATACATATGACGTGTATATTTATGTTTGTATCTCTCTCTCTCTCTCTCTCTCTCTCTCTCTCTCTCTCTCTCTCTCTCTCTCTCTCTCTCTCAATATGTATATATATAATATATATAAAGGAAAGATAGATACCCATTTAAAAATTCAAAACGAAGAACTTGTCAAGAACTGAGATGACCAACATAGGCTAACATACTGCCAGCTTAAGTACTTAATAAAAAAAGAAAAAAAAATTGGTCTGCCTCATGAGCGCAACCTCCATGCGCGTCATGCACCTTCCCTTCCTTCCACGTGTCTCGAAGCCAAAAACTTTTCCCTGAAGGTCAAAGTGAAGCCATTTTCGCAAGGAGTGAAACAGAGAGAGAGAGAGAAAAAAATAAGGACAGAAGAACACGCAATATTCGCAATATTCTTTAAATAAAATACATTTCCGTTCACATAGAAGAAAATCGAATATATACAAACACACAAATTACATAAATAGGGACTGAACACTTAGAAGGAAATACGGAATTACAAAAACAACGAAGTGCACTCAATGTAAACAACCCTCCCCACCTTCTCCCCCTCCCCCCCCCCTCCTTGGCACCTAGCATGGTCAGCTCGGGAGGCTGCCAGAGAATACTTGAAAGCGCCACAGCTGCCCCTCCCTTCACCTTACCCCCCTATCTATCCTTCTCTCCTCCCCTCTCTATGTATTCTCTTTTTCACCTCCTCCACCTCCTCGTTATCATTATTACCATCATCGTCCTTTCCTTTTTATCCCTATTCCCCTTCCATAATTACCTTCTTCATACCCTCCTCCTCCAACACCACACCTCTTCCTCCTCCTAACCCCCCTCCCCCCGCCTCGCCACCTCCTCCTAACACCACCACCCCCACCACCCTCTTCCTTCTCCTAACCCCCCCCTACCCCGACACCCTCCCAACCCCACCACCACTCTTCTCCTTCTCCCTACCTCCCCTCCTCCCTCTCCGACACCCTCCCCTCTGAGCCTGCCAAGAAGCCTTGAGCAAACTGACATATGGACACACACGCAGGGTACTAAGTATATACGCTGTGGGAGAAGGTGAATGGAAGAGGAGGGGGAAGGGGGGAAGGAATGGGAGGGAAGGAATGGGTGGAGGGAGTGGAAAAGAGAATGGCGGCAAGAAAGAGAAGAGGAGAGGGGAGAAGAGTAAGGAGAGGAAGAGAGAGTAGAAGAGTAAGGAGAGTAGGACAGAAGAAGAAGAGAAAAGATGGAGGCGAAGGGACAAAACTGAATAATAAAAAAAACAGGCAAAAACCAAGACCCATAGACGAAGAGATCCCTAGCCACCTCCACCCCCCCAAAAAAAAAAAAATAAATAAATAAATAAATTAAAAGAAAAAGTTCCGGAGCAACCGACAAAAGTGTTGACAAAACGGGCGGCGACAAACCTGCCATTAAGACAAGAGAACGACTGATAACACCACCGATAAGAGTCCGATAACGCCAGGATAAAATAGCCGTGGGAGAGTACGTGGCAAGTTAGGGCACTCATTGGCGATTTATCATCGTGTATTTGTATGAATGGCCGGCGCCCGGAGAGGGGGAGGGCGCATAAAGTCGGGATTACCACATGTAGACAGACATACAAGACAGACATGTCAAGATAGAGGCCGACAGATACAAATACAGACACATACAAGACAAAAACTAAACAGATGACAGACACAACGACGTTCACGCACATAGAAACAGACACTAACATGCAGACACAATACAAAAAACAACTTCAGAGGCACAGACAAAACACACACATAACGAGAGCAGCGCCATAAATCCCCAGATGATAACGTCAATCAACAAAGAATACAAACAAGTCAACGAATCTGATAACGACAATCAACAAACAAGTCAACGAATCTGATAACGACAATCAACAAACAAGTCAACGAATCTGATAACGACAATAAACAATAACACAAAACAAACAAGTCAACGAATCTGATAACGACAATCAACAAACAAGTCAACGAATCTGATAACGACAATCAACAAACAAGTCAACGAATCTGATAACGACAATCAACAAACAAGTCGACGAATCAACAACAAGGTCTATCCCACACGAATCTCCGCCCTACATCGCCAAATCATATCCACATCCTCATTAACTCTGCCCTTCTCACTGACTCAACGAATTGCTCTCCTTTCGCTTGTCGTTACCTACTTTCTTGGCCCTAATTCATCAAGTTTCTTCGCCTTTCGCTTCGTATTTTCCTCCCCATCACAATAAGGTCTCCGTCACGTTTGTTTTCAACTAGAGGTTGTCTTTGTATTGCTTCGGCACGGCAGGGCTCATGCGAGGGCTATAATGCATGCTAATAGGGAGGGAATTGCAAAGAAAGCACCTAAATCTAACCTCATTTATACAGCCACCCCCCAGGCCGCGCCACTCGATCCACAGCCCTGTCACCACCTCCACCAAGGCGGAGCCGAGCCAAAGGAGTTGAGAAGAGGGAAGGAGGAAGGCGACTGAGTGATGTGAGGTGAGTGATCGTGAAGTGACGTGAGTGAGTGCATGGTGACGTGAGTGCGAGTTGAGGCAGTGAAGTGAGTGAGTGCAGTGACGAGAGAGAGACGGACGAGAAGAGAGAGAGAGAGAGAAGAGAGTAGAAAGAGAGGAGAGAGCGAGAAGGAGAGAGCAGAGCAGAGGAGAGAGAGAGAGAGACGAGACGAGAGAGACGAGAGAGAGAGGAGAGAGAGAGAGAGAGAGACGAGATGGAGAGGAGAGAGAAGAGACAGGCCATGAACAAAAGCAGTGTTCGCAACGACATGCCATAATAACCATTCATGAATTACCGCTCTCATGTGGTGTAAACCCAAACCGGAATTTAAAAAATTACAGTAATAAATTTAGCCATACGTATTCCCTTAGTCACACTCACAGTCGGACGAGAGCGCTGTTCCTCTCTGAAGCTTTTTTTTTTTCTTTGCTTTTTGCACCTCGAGCCCACCGCTCAGCTCACTCGGCGCCCTGAAGCTCACCCCTCCCGCCGTCTCTCATGTAACCTACCTCTTACCCTCCCTCCAGGTAACCCCCCCCTCTCTCATATCCCTACCCTTACCCCACCTCCAGGTGACCCCCCCCTCTCCCCCCCTTCAACCTACCGTTTACACGATAACATTGTGTACTTTTAGCTCGGTCGTGTACTTCCCAAAACTCTTTCGTTTATTTGAATATATTTTTTATCTCTCCTCTCTCCTCTCTCCTCCCTCCTCCTCTCTCTCTCTCTCTCTTCTCTTCTCTCTCTCTTCTCTCTCTCTCTCTCTCTCTTCTCTCTCTCCTCTCCCTCTCCTCCCTCTCTCCTCTCTCCCTCCCTCCCTCCGTCTGTCTACCTGTCGTCTTCTTTCGTCCTCTCTCCTCCTCTTCCTAAATTTACCTGTCCCTCCCTACAATACTCTCCGCCTCTGTCCCTCCCCAACTCCACCCCTTTTCCCCTCTCCCAACTCCAATTCCACCTTTCTCCCCCTCCCTCCACCTCCACCATTTCTCCCCCTCTCCCTAACTCCCCCCTTCTCCTCCCCCACTAACTCCACTCCTTTCTTCCCCTCCTCCTCCACCTCCACCCTTCTCCACCTCCATCCTTCTCCCCTCCTCCTCCACCTCCACCCTCCATCGGGGAACAGCCCCGGCCGCCGCGTGAGTCAACTCCCGGAAGTGTCTTGCCCGCCCGGCCGCTACTCCTACGGTCTTCCAGCCCCACTCTTCCGCTTAACGAGACCGCCCGCTCGCTTTACTCGCCCCGTCCACTCGCCCACTCGTAGGAATCATAAATTTATGATGAAACACTTGTAATACCGCGGGAATTTCTTTCCTGAGTTCGAGAGGGGAGGGGGGAGAGGGAGGGGGGAGAGGGAGGAGGAGAGGGAGAGAGAGGAGAGAGAGGTGAGAGAGAAGAGTGAGGGAGGAGAGAGAGGGATGGGAGGGAGATGGGAGAGGGAGGGAGGAGGAGGGAGGGAGGGAGGGAGGGAGGGAGGGAGGGAGGAGGGAAGGGAGGGAGGAGGAGGGGGAGAGAGGGAGGGAGGGGGAGGGGGAGGGGGAGGGGGAGGCAGAGAGAGAGAGAGAGAGAGGTGATTCCAGTTTACCTGTCTACTCCCGCATCCCTCCCCTCCCCCACTCCCTGTATGATTCTAAAAATTAGACTCCCTTTATTCACATGCACTCTTAACCACCCTCCCTCCCCCTCCCCGCCCCCCCCCTTCCGTAAAGGTGATTCCAGCGCAGTGTTGCCAGACAAGGATGACTGGACAATCTGACTATTTTACTCTCTCTTCCTCCGTCTGCGTCTGTCTCAATCTCTTGTTTATTGTTTGTTTGTTTTCCAACGTTACCAATCTCTCTCTTTATTATACTTATCTCCCAATCTGTCAAACTTGTTTATAAATCAGTCTCTCCTTTCCTGCCGCTCGTGCTTACTCAACCAACCCCATTACATGCGCCGCAGGGTTACAAACGAGCCCCCCCCCCTCACTCCCACCCCCACCGCCCAATACCAGCATAAACCGACAGCTTCCCACCTTCAACTACCTCCCCCCCCCCTCCCCACCACCCTCCTACCCCTCCACACGACAACCACCGTTCATCCCTGCTCCCCCTTCTCCTCCTCCTCCTCACTCCCCTTCCTGCTCTTAACCCCCTTTCCCTCTTCCCCACCACCCTCCCTCATCCCCAACCATCCCTTCCTCTTCCCCATCACCCTCCCTCTTCCCAACCCCCTCCCCTAGTCCCCCCTTCCCTCTATCCCCCACCCCCTCCCCCCACCACCCATTTGGCAAACAGCTGGAGCGATGCTGGGGCACGTGTAGGTTGGTCAGCATGATGCGCAGTCGCCCCAGCTTCTTACGTCAGTCCCGTGCGTGCGTGCGTGTGTGTGTGCGCGCGTGAGGATTCCCTTTCGTCCAATGTGATTTCCTTTTTACTGCTTTGTTTTTTTTTTTTTCTTACTAACGGGAATATTTCTTTTAGTGATATGCATTTTTGTTTGTTTGTTTGTTTGTCGATGTTGCGTTAACGAAATGGATGGATGGAAAAGAAATATGTGGTTGGTGGATGTTTGGTGAAAAGAAAAGAGGTGGATGGTGTAAAATTGATAAAAACAGGTAATAGACTGGCGAAGTGACAAATTTGCAGAGAGAATAAATAATTAAGAAAACTAAAGGAACGTAATTCTACAACAAAGCTGAGAGAGGAGAGGAGAGGAGAGGAGAGGAGGAGAAAGAGAAAGAGAAGAGATAGAGAAGAGAAGAGAAGAGAAAGAAGAGAAGGAGAGAAGAGAACGAGAAGAGAAGAGCAGAGAGAGAGAGAAGCAGAAGAGAAGAGAAGAGAAGAGAAGAGTCAAGGAGAAGAAAGAAAGAGAAGAGAAAGAGAAGAAGAGAAGACAAGACAGAGACAAGACAGAGAGAAGAAAGAGAAGAAGTTAGACAAGAGAAGAGTAGACAAGAGAAGACAGGAGAAGGAGAAGACAAAGAGAAGGACAAGAGAAGAAGAGTAGACGAGAAAGAGAAGACAAGAGAAGAGTAGACAAGAGAAGAGTAGACAAGAGAAGACAAGAAAAGCCAAGACAAGAGAGAGAAGAGAGAGGAAACAGAAGACGCGAGCAACCCCATCCGGCCGCCAGCAGACGTCGGCCGAAGACTTCCTTGTCGGAGGTCGAGTTGCGCCTCGGCTGGATGGCCCAACTCGTGCAGCACAGCAACGTTGCACACGCGGGAGAAGGAGGAAGAAGGAGGAGGAAGGAGAAGGAGAAGGAGGAGAGAAGGAGGAGAAGAGGAGAAGGAGTGAGAGGGAGTGAGAGGGGAAGGAGGGGAAAGATAGAGGAGGGTAAGAGAAGAAGGGGGAATGAGAGGAAGAGGGGGAGAAAAAGGGAGATTGAGAGAGAGAGAGAGGAGGAGAGAAGAGAGAAGAGAGAGAGAGAGAGAGAGAGAGAGAGAGGAGAGAGAGAGGAGAGAGAGAGAGAGAGAGAGAGAGAGGGAGAGGAGAGGGTAAGAGGAAGGAAGGGGAGTGGGAGGAGGAGAAGGAGAGAGAGGAATGAGGAAAAAGAACGAGAGAGAGAAGGAGAGAAAGAGAGAAGGAAGGAGAAAGAGAGAGGAGGAAGCTAAGAAAACGAAAGGTAATGAAAGGTAACAAGAATCGAGTAGGAAAAAAAACAGTAAGAAAGACAGAAAACAAGGAGGAGAGAAAGCGCAGTCGAGAGGACGAAAGGTAGAGAAGCAAGCCTCGCCCGCACCTCCACCACCCCCCTTGCAGATCCTTCCCCCCACCGACCGAAACCGAGAACGCCCTTGCACAACCAGCGCGACGCCGCCCACTCCCGCCGCCACTTCCCTGATCTGTCGCCGGCCCAGATCGGTGCGGGAAGTGCCGTGCTTTCGACCTTGGATTCCAGGCGCGAAAAAAAATAAATAATAATAAATAAATAAATAAATAAATAAATAAATGAATAAATAAAATAAAGTAAATGAAAATCAAATCTATAAATAAATCCCTTGCTCTCCATAAATTTACCCGACGGAAGAGGATCGTGTCGACGTCGGATAAAAATGGAGATCTCGGGACATATTCGAAAAAGGACACAGAAAAAATAGGAAAAAATGAAAAATTCCCGAAAAATTCCCTTTTCCTTTCATCTTATCAAACGCAATAATACAAGGGCTCTTCAAACGTGTGTGTGTGTGTGTGTGTGTGTGTGTGTGTGTGTGTGTGTGTGTTGTGTGTGTGTGTGTGTGTGTGTGTGTGTGTGTGTGTGTGTGTGTGTGTGTGTGTGTGTGTGCGCGCGCGCGCGTTGCGAATTTGAAAATTGAATGTGAATGTATATGTGTATGAAAGTTTACATGTGTAAGTACATGACTGTGAGTGTATGCGTGTGTACATGCATAACTTAGCCGCTGATACGGGACCGTCACTCGTCACTCCATCTCCGGTCATCCAGTGACGCACATCCTCTTAAAAAAAAAGTAGAATAAAGAGAAACGTTCGACCGGACGAAAGATCGGATACGGAGCCACTGTGACGTCGGAGATGCGAGATCCAAAACGTACTGCCTGGTTTAAGATGGATCTCAACCCTGGGCGTCATCGGGCGGCCGCGTCCAAGGGACTATTCCAGCTCTCTAGTCCATCACACTTGGTCATCAGATGCTTGTAGTGAATATATGGTGTGCACGCACACAGCAGCTTCACTCGTGTGTGGTTCACACATGTTGTATCTCACTAGAGCTTCTAGCACACGCCGAAATCTTCCCTCTCACTCTCACTCACACTCCACTCACACTCATCTCCACTTCACTATGCTAGATCTTATAAGAGCTAATTAATTCGCAGTGACCCATAGAGTATCACTCACTCATCATCATACTCCTCACACCCACTATACAAAAATGAGACATACAACATACATGTACTTTATACTTGAATACGTAATTCAATACAAAGATAAAACCAGTAATTAAATTCCAACTTTGCACCTAGAGACCATCAAATACAGCAGCTATGAAATGATTTGATAATAGTAAAGCGTCTTCAATAAAACTGCTTTATTGCTTGTTTCGCGCCTAGGTGAGAAACTCACTTACTATCAAATAGTGTCGAATCCCTCTAACAAACCTTGTAGTGCATATATTAATTGGATAGCCTAGATATACAACCTCCTAAATTAAATTAAGTCACCCTACCGTTTAGAAATCTATACTCATAAATAATCTTTACCCTATAAATTATAATACTTATTAA
>NW_020871124.1:81170-101170 GCF_003789085.1 Penaeus vannamei
CCTCTCCACCTTTCCTCTTCTCCTCCCCTATCTTTTCCTTTTCCTTTTTCCTCCTTCCCTTTTTTTCCTTTTTCCTCCTCTTCCTCCTCCTTTCTTCATCCAGCAGGTGTGGACGCCTAACCAAAGGCGTCTGACATAATTGGCATTTCCTTCCACCAACCCTTTCGAGGGCTGCTGAAAATAGTCGAGAATAATGAAGAAGAAATTGATAAAAAAAAGAGAGAAGAGACGATAGAGACGATATACCTGACGAACGATCGAAATCTCCCTAATGGAAATTCATTTTACTCTACCCATAAAAAAGGAAATTTACTCGCAGCCGAAGCACCGTGACAATTACCATAAAATGCTTCATTTCATATTAGCATTTTATCGACATGAACTTCATCGCGCAAAGGGACACTAGGCAATATAATCAGCTGTTTTTATCTCTGCTGAACACAACAAATCGGTGTGGACCTATAAATAATAAGAGAATGCATTGAAGGCTTTAGTTGTGATTATGCAATATCAGCTGATAGATGAATAACACGTAATGTGCGGTGCGAGACACACAGACACAGACAGACACCGACACAGACACAGACACACCATCACACCAGACAGACACCGACACACACACACACAACAGACACAGACACCACACACACACACTCACACAACAGACACAGACACACACACACACACACACACACACACACACACACACACAACACACACACACACACACTGACTCTCGTTTCATTGCTATAAATAGGCCTAGTATTTTATCATTTAACTATTCATTTTTTATACTGTCGTTCCATTGCTATAAATAGGCTTAGTATTCATTTATCTATATTGTCGTTTCATTGCTATAAATAGGCCTAGTATTTATCTATTTATCTATTCATTTTCATACTGTCGTCTCACTGCTATAAATAGGCTTAGTATTCATTTATTTATATTGTCGTTTCACTGCTATAAATAGGCCTAGCATTCATCTATCTATCTATTCATTTTCATACTGTCGTCTCACTGCTATAAATAGGCTTAGTATTCATTTATTATATTGTCGTTTCATTGCTATAAATAGGCCTAGCATTTTATCTATCTATCTATCAATTTTCATACTGTCGTTTCACTGCTATAAATAGGCCTAGTATATCTATTCATTTTCATACTGTCGTGTCATTGCTATAAATAGGCCTAGCATTCATCTATCTATCTATTCATTTTCATACTGTCGTCTCACTGCTATAAATAGGCTTAGTATTCATTTATCTATATTGTCGTTTCACTGCTATAAATAGGCCTAGCATTCATCTATCTATCTATTCATTTTTATACTGTCGTTTCACTGCTATAAATAGGCCTAGCCACTAGAAATCCGCGGCGTGAGAAAGTCGCATGCTAAAGTTCCTTCCTCGAGGATTTTGCTCGTTGTAAAGGGGATTAGCAAGGCTGGAAACGCGATTAACTCCAATTAGTTGCGGGGATTTATCCAGTGGGGGTTGGGGGGGGATTGGGGGGCGAGGGGGTGTACTGAAGTGGTGGGAGTGTACTGAAGTGGGGGACGAGGAGGTGTACTGAAGTGGGGGTGGGGGTGGGTGAGGAGGTGTACTGAAGGGGGGGGCGGGGGGTTAATGGTGGGGGGAGGTACTGAAGTGGGGGAGAGGGAGTGTACTGAAGGTGGGGGGGGGTGCGAAGGGGGTTGTACTGAAGGGGGGGGTGCGAGGGGGTGTACTGAGTGGGGGGAGGGGCCAAGGGGTATGAAGTGTACTGAAGGGGTGGGGTGGGGGGCGGGGATGGTGGGGTGGGGGCGGGGGAGTGGATTGAGGGGGGGGGTGAGGGGTGTACTGAAGTGGGAGGGGAGAGGGGGTGTACTGAAGGGGGAGGGGTGGTGTACTACATGAGTCAATGCGACTGGGGGAGATGAAAGGGGAGGGGATTAAGTCGATTGCAGAGGGGAGGGGGGGTGTTGAGGTGGGCGGCGGCGGCGGCGGAGGGGGGGGGTGTGCTTAGTGCGAGAGAGAGAAGTTGGGCGTGGTGGTGGTGTTGATTTCTTTCTCGCGGGCGAGGGGGCGGAGTGCGTGAGCGGGGGGTGGGGATGGGGTGGGGGGGGGGAGTTGTCCGTGAGCGCCGCCCCCTGCTGTAGGATGGAATGTCGTCCTCATGAGAAGGGAACAGGTAGGCTGTGCGTCGCTTTGTATGGCGTGTGCGGGCGTGTGCGGGCGTGGGCGAAAAGGAGGCTTTGGGCTGGAAAATTGCTCGCGCCCAGATGCAGGGAAGGGGGGGGGGGGTTAGAGCCTTTGGTTCATTGCAAGGGTCGTTAATAGATAGGTGTGTGTGTGTGTGTGTGTGTGTGGTGTGTGTGTGTGTGTGTGTGTGTGTGTGTGTGTGTGTGTGTGTGTGTGTGTTGTGTTGTGTGTGTGTGTGTGTGTGTGTGTGTGTGGTGTGTGTGTGTGTGTGTGTGTGTGTGAGTGAGTGAGTGAGTGAGTGAGTGAGTGAGTGAGTGAGTGAGTGAGAGAGAGAGAGAGAGAGAGAGAGAGAGAGAGAGAGAGAGAGAGAGAGAGAGAGAGAGAGAGAGAGAGAGAGAGGAGAGAGAGAAAGAGAGAGAAAGAAAGAGAGAGAGAGAGAGAGAAGAAAGAGAGAAGAGATGAGAGAGAGAGAAGAGAGAAGAGATAAAGAGATAAAGATATAGAGAGACCCCAAAATCAGACAGAGCCTAATATTTCCCTTTACGCTCCTCTCGCCAGCCACACAGACCCCATAGAAGGCATCGTCCCCGAGTAATGAACACATCAGACACACTTTACCGCGTTAATATTAAGGCTGCCGCTCTACGCCCGAGCTACAGGCTGCACGGCAATCAACAAAGCGGAGATCATTAAGTAACTCACTCTAATCGGTCCTAATTGGATACCTTGTAATTTCCGTGTCGGGGAATGTCCTTTTGTGTCTTTGTGTTCGTTTGTTTCCCTCGCGAGTGGAGCGGCGTGCATGCAGTGGGGCGAGGACGTGCAGTTTCCCGTGCCTCTTTCCTGCGGTGAGGGTCAGTGCAGGCAGGACCCGAGCCCGCGCGTTGGTGTGGGCAGCAGCATCGCCAAGGTGTCCCGCGGCTCCCCTGAGAGAGAGGAGAGAGGGAGAGAGGAGGAGGGAGGGAGAGAGAGAGAGAGAGAGAGAGGGGAGAGAGAGAGAGAGGAGAGAGAGAGAGGGAGAGAGAGAGGAGAGGAGGGAGAGAGGGGAGAGGAGAGAGGAGAGAGAGAGAGAGAGAGAGAAGAGAAAAAGAGAGAGAGAGAGAGAAGAGAAGAGGAGATAGAGAGAGAACGAGAGAGGAGAGAGAGAATGAGAAAGAGAAGAGAAAGAGAAGAGAGAGAAGAGAAAGAGAAAGAGAGAGAGAGAGAAAAGAGAGAAAGAGAGAAGAGAGAAAGAGAGCCTGCCCCACGCCGCCCAGTCACGGACCCGAAACGGACGTCGCCGCCGCAGCCGCAAGCGCCCGTCCGCAAGCACTGCTTCCGACCGGCGAGGCGTGCGTGACTCCCGACGCGGCCCGCTGCGGGAGGTCCTGCCACGACGTCCCTCCTCCCGCCTTAGAGAACCCGAGAGAGAGAGAGAAAGCCCCGGATTCGCGCCAAGTCACGTGACGACGAAGAGCTCGATCAAAGTCACGCCTTTTAACAGAGACCTTTCTCCCTCCGTGTAAAGCGACGAGCGATGACGATGACTCCACAGCTGATTGGGAGTAAATGTCACCGGCGCATTCAACCCTCCCCCCCCACGCCACCTCCCCCCCCTCCCCCCAAATGGCAGCTCTGATCACGCAATTGCACGAGCAACATTTAAACAACACCCGAGTCGCCGGCGTGGCTGAGGCGGGCGTGCGGGAGTGCGGGCGCGCGGGCGGGGCAGGATCTATGAACCTTGAAGGGGGGAGGGGGGAGGGGAGGAGAGTGGGTTGGGGATGGAGGGGGGGGGGGGCGCGGGTTGAGCGGGGAACCACACGTGCGCCGGAGCCACGCGGGAGCGCAGACGGGCGATCGCGGGCTGAGAACGCCTGGACTCTGACCCTTATGCGAGGACACTGCATTGCCTTGCCTGCCGAGGAAAGAGGTTCGTGAGGCGGAAGCAAGGGAGGCGAGCGGACGGAACCGGTTGGGCGGAGAGGCGGGGGGGGGGGAGACCGGGAAAGGAGGAGAGGGGAGAGGGAGAGAGGAAAAAAGTGTGTGTGTGAGAGAGAGAGAGATGGAGAAAGAGAAAGAGAGAGAAAGAGAAAGGGAGAGAGAGAAGAGAGAGAGAGAGAGAGAGAGAGAGAGAGAGAGAGAGAGAGAGAGAGAGAGAGAGAAGAAGAGAGAGAGAGAGCAGAGAGAGAAGAGAGAGAGAAAAGTCGAGAAAGAGAAAGGGAGAGAGAGAAAAGTCGAGAAAGAGAAAGGGAGAGAGAGAGAGAGAGAGAGAAGGAGAAGAAAAAGAGAAAAAAAGAGAAAAGAGAAAAAAAGAAAGAGAAGACAAAAAAAGAGAAGAGAGAGAGAGAGAGTGCAGGACAAGCGACCCGAAGGGAGGAAGGGAGGGCCAGTGAATAGAGAGAGGGAGATGAAAAGGAAGAAAAGTCTTCTCAAGAGGGAAGAGGACGATAAAGACCGAAGAGAGAAGAGGCAACAATAAGAGCTATGGACAGAATGCGAGAGACGAAGAATGCCCGACGGTAAATAATCGCAATTAAAGGATGGATAGAGGGGGAGCGGAGATAAAAAGGAAGAGGGAAACCTTGAAAGCAGTTTAGATAATAAAATTCAAAAACGGGCACAAAAGAACGGCGGGCACAGGACAACGGAGAAGAACGGAAGGCCCAACAGGAACCGTTTTCGCCCCTTAAAGGGAAATCCCCGAATGCCTCTCCGAAACAGTCAAGAGTTGAAAGAATGACAAAAAAATAAATCAAAATTCCCACCGTTTCACGACACTTGATTATGAAATTCTGCCTCTGCGATGCTTTTGGTGCAAAGTTTAAACAAACGACAAGCAGAAGTCAAGTGTAACAAACAACGAACACCTAAGTAAAGTGAAAAAAAATTAAACAAACGACAAGGAGAAGTCAAGTGCAACAAACAGCTTCTAAGTAAAGTGAAAATACTTGAAACAAACAACAAACAGCTTCTAAGTAAAGTGAAAATACTTTAAACAAACAACAAACACCTTCTAGGTAAAGTGAAAATACTTAACAAACAACAAGCAGAAGTCAAGTACAACAAACAAACAACAAACACCTAAGCTTAAAGAGGAAAAAAATACTTGAAACAAACGACAAGGAGAAGTCAAGTACAACAAAACAAAAAAGCTTCTAGGTAAAGGGAAAATACTTAAACAAACAACAAGCAGAAGAAACAAAAAACAACACCTTCTAAGTAAAGTGAAAACACTTGAAACAAACAAACAAGAAGACGTCAAGTACAACAAACAACAAACACTTCTAAGTAAAGTGAAATACTTGAAACAAACAACAAGCAGAAGTCAAGTACAACAAAAAACAAAACACCTTCTAAGTAAAGTGAAAATACAAACAAACAACAAAGAAACACCTAAGTAAAGTGAAAACACTTGAAACAAACAAACAAGGAAACGCCAAGCACAACAAACACCCAAGCAAAAATGAAAATACTTCACTTCACTTGAGAGACAGAAACCCGCGCACCTCCCGTAATGCTGGTGAGAACCGGCCGGCTGCCCTCGCCCCTCCCCCCCCCCCCCTCCCCCTTGCAATCTGGCCACAACGCCGGGTCCGAACCAGCGTCTTCGGCTCTTCTCTCTCTCTCTCTCTCTCTCTCTCTCTCTCTCTCTCTCTCTCCCTCTCCCTCTCCTTCTCCCTCATAAGTTGAAACCAGCGTATAATTTGGCAGATGAACTACGGCCGTTTCCGGATAGAGAGAAGTCGGCGGTTAAAAAGTGAACTCGGAAATTTACGGACGTTACCGGTCGCTTAAATTGGCGCCGCAACACCCCAGGCCCTTCAAGAAATAACAGTAAACAACGCGAGTGTGTGTGTGAGCAGCAAATACACGCTCAAACATACACCCAAGACGCGCTTATATACGCCAAGACACACCTTATGACTCAAGCGTGAGCACACAGGACTACACTCGACCATACACACTCAGGCTCGCGCGTTAATCCTTTGCTAAAGACGTCGAGCAGTTCAAGACATGGTCGGTCTTCGGCATACGGGAGAAGACTCGACGATATTAACTGTCAGCGGTCGTTAAAAGACGCTATGATACTGTCAGCGTTCGTCAGGAGAAAACTCGACGATACTGACTGTCAGCGGTCGGCAAAAGACCCTTTGATTACTCAGCGTTCGTCAGGAGAAAATCGACATACTACTGTCGCGTCGTTCAGCAGAAAACCCGACTCCGATACTAAGCTGTCAGCGGTCTCGTCAGGAGAAAATCCAACGATACTGACTGTCACGGCGTCAGGAGAAAGACCCATGATACTGACTGTCAGCGGTCATCAGCAAGAAATCACTCAAGATTACTGACTGTCAGCGTCTGTCAGCAGAAACCCGACGATACTAGCTGTCAGCGGTCGTCAGAAGACCCTATGATACTGTCAGCAGTCGCCAGAAGACCCTATGATACTGACTGTCAGCGGTCGTCAGGAGAAACCCTATGATACTGACTGTCAGCGGTCGTCAGGAGAACCCCAACGATACTAACTGCCAGCGGTCGTCAGGAGAAAACCAGATAACAGGCACTGTTGACAGCCGTCAGAAATCCCCGACGATACGGACCGCCAGCATCCAGAAGACCCTACGAGACTCTCAGCAGTCGCCAGGAGAAAACCCGACAAAACTAACTATACCAGCGATCATCAGCCGAGCACCCGACGATACGAACTGTCAAGCGATCGGAAGTCAGCCCTCACACACACACACACACACACACACACACACACCACATACACACACACACACACACACACACACACACACACACACACACACACACACACACACACACACACACACACACACACACACACACACACACACACACACACACACACACACACACACACACACACACACGCCCACCAACCTCGACGACTGCCCGTCCCCTCCGCTCCTCCACCACCCGCGGCCGCTTCAAGGACTGTACTTTGCGGCCGTAACAGAATCCTGAAGACGAGATTTGGGAACGCGCAGGGAACGGAAGGGACCGATTAGGGCGTGACGAACCTAACGATCTCAAAGAGGATTATCCCTGAGAAAAAAAAAAGATTCACACCCTCTTATTACCAGTGTTAAGGATGCGTCTATAATTCGCTCTATGGCCGGGACTTCAAAAAGGGGGTTGTATTAAAGTAAATCTATCCTCTGTACACTTATGTCTAGAATTAACTAAAATGAGAGAGAGAGAGACGGGGGGGGGGAGAAAAAAAGGGGGGAGGTGAGAGAGAGTGAGAGAAGAGGAGAGAGAGAGAGAGAGAGAGAGGAGAGAGAGAAAGAGAAGAGAGAGAGAGAGAGAGAGAGAGAGAGAGAGAGAAGAGAGAAGAGAGAGAGAGAGAGAAGAGAGAGGGAGGAGGGATGAGGGAGAGGAGAGGGAGGAGGGAGGAGGAGGAGGGGGCGAGAGGAGAGAGAGAGAGAGGGAGGGAGAGAGAGAGGAGGGAGGGAGAGAGAGGGAGGGAGAGAGGAGGGAGGGAGAGGGAGAGAGACAGAGAGAGGAGAGGGAGAGAGGGGAGAGAGAGAGAGAGAGAGAGAGAGAGAGAGAGAGAGAGAGAGAGAGAGAGAGAGAGAGAGAGAGAGAGAGAGAGAGAGAGAGAGAGAGAGGAGATGAGAGAGAGAGAGAAAGAAGAGAGAAAGGATGGAGAGAGAGAGAGAGAGAGAGAGAAAAGACGAGAGAGAGAGAGAGAACGAGAGAAAGAGAGAGAGAGAGAGAGAGAGAATGAGAGAATGATAAAAAGAGAGAGAGAGAAAGAGAGAAAACGAGAGAGAGAGAGAGACAGAGAGAGAAAGGATCAAATTGATAAAACCGCCCACCGACGGTATCCGATCCGGTTAAGCGCGTCTAACCGCCTCTTCGTTGTCAAACAAAATTCCGGTAAGCCCTTGATCAATGCACCCCCCTACCCCTCCCTACCCCCTCCCCCTCCCTACCCCCAACCCTTCCCCCTCCCCCTCTCCCCCCACGCACGCCCTCCCCGCCCACGCGCTCGCTCGCTCGCTCCCTCCCTCACGCCCATCTAGTTCATACGTTAAAATTGTGTCCCATCCGAACTTATTAACCAATTACGGTCATTACTGCCATGAGCGGGGACTCCACCCGCTGGCTGCAGACCGCGCGGGTAATGGGGTGAGTGGGGGAGAGTGGGGGTGAGTGGGGTGTGGGGGTGAGGTGAGCCTGCGGTGCCAAGCTCTCCCGCAATAAGAAAAAAAAATGTCTGCTCTTCATTTCGTAAGGATCTCATTCCATAAAGCAACAATAAATAAGGGAAATTGGTAAATAAGGAAATAAGGACATTGTATAAGTAAATTAAGGCACTATATAAGTAAATAAGGACATTGTATAAGTTCACTTTGGAAAATCCATTTCGTAAGGATCGCATTCCATTAAGCAACAATAAATAAGGAAATAAGTAAATAAGGACATTGTATAAGTAAATAAAGGCACTATATAAGTAAATAAGGACATTGTATAAGTTCACTGTGCCCTCTCCACGGTTAGGCAGCTACGAGACAGTAACTTGTTCTTCGATTTGTATTTTTCTTTCTCTGTCCTGTCTGTCCCTTTTCCTCTCTCTCTCCCACTCCCTCTCCCTTCTCTCCCACTCACTCACACTCTCCCTCTCTCTCTCTCCCACTCCCTATCCCTCTCTCTCTCTCTCCCCACTCCCACTTCCCTCTCCCTCTCTCTCCTACTTCCTATCCACCTCTCTCTCTCTCTCCCACCCCCTCTCCCTTTCTCTCTCTCCCACTCCCTATCCCTCCCTCTCCCTCTCTTCCCACCCTTTCCTCCCTCTCTCCACACACACACACACCTCCCTCTTCTCTCTCTCTCTCTCTCTCTCCACGAATGTCCCAAAGGGTGTGACGACAAGCTGTGAGGGAACAGATACCACACTACACCTGCCCCGTCGAACATCTGTCGCGCTGCCTGTGCAAACCAAGTCCCCGTCACAGCACAACACTTGTTTTGCCATGAGAATGAAACAAAACCCTTTCATGGACATCGACACCTGCTAAAACCTTACGCAAATGTTCGAAAATTACAGGAGTGGTGTGGTGTTGTAGGGAGGGGGATGGGAGGGAGAGAGGGAGGAGGGGAAGGGAGGGGGGAGGGGAAGGAAGGAGGAGGAAAGGGGGGATAGGGAGGGAGAGAAAAAGAGGGAGGGAGAGCGGAGAGAGAGGAGAAGAGAGAGGAGGGATGAGAGGGAAGAAGAGAAGGAGCCAGGGAGGGAGAGAGGAGAGAGATGAAGAGAAGGTGGTAATGCATGATGATGTCATAATTTGTTACTCGGTCTCCGTATGCTGTGACACTTTAATTACCGAGAGATGTGAGTGAATCAAACACCACAAACTATCTACAATATAAAACATTCGAATTTCAGCAGACCGGACGGCTTTTGTAATACAAGTTAGTAAAAAATGTGAGAGCAAAAACCACCGTGCACATTATCACTAAGGTATTATCATACATAACCCAAGGTCCTTTCTCGTCCCTCTCATATGGAAATTCCGAATATCTTTCATAGCGATTTCAGTCGAACAAGCTAGAAGACTACTTACGAGTATCTCAATATCTGAAAGCACAATTCTACGACATTTCAGAACAAGTCCCACTTCTATGCCAAACTCAGATCTTATAATGAATTCAAGGACGAAGGTTCGGATTTAAGGACGAAGGTTCGGATAATCCCGCCATGGTATGCATCAGTATGCCATTCGCTGACAACTGATTATAAGTTATTGCAAATTATATCTCGGTATTGCAGATTTTGATATTCTTTAGACTTGAAGTAAATCTTAATTACCCTAACCGATAGTCATTCATTTTGGCAGCTATTAAAACAAGGTCTAGTTGCAAGATAAAACAAACTACCCTACCTGTACAGACACAGGGTCTCTCCCCATAATACTAATCAGCTGACTGTGCAAAGGTCACTATCATCACGGCTCGCACTGGAACACTTTCACGTTCTCGCCGATCTCATCTCTGCGAGGTCGTAAACAGGTGTTGCGTTGCAGCTGTGTCCTTCCGGGGTGTGTTATGAATAAAAAAATGATCCAAGACCTCACCTGCTATTTTGGGCTATGATATCACAGGAAATAACTACTCAAAAAACAATTATATCACACGTTGCAACTCTTTTTACTTCCCCGGTGCACGTCCGTCTGTCTGCCAGACACTCGCCCCGTATTCAAGTTCCCCCTAAAATATTATGCAACCGCACAAAGCAAAGATAACGTGCGGTTAAAGAGTTAGAACTGTACCAAACATACAGGTGAACATGTTGCGGACGCGCGTGGGCACCTAGGCGGCCAGGACACTCACCTGCCCGAGACACTGACAATAATCCTCTCTCTCTTCTCTCTCTCTCTCTCTCTCTCTCTCTCTCTCTCTCTTTTTCTTTCCCTCTCTCTCTCTTTCCTCTCTCTCTCTTTCTCTCTCTTCTCTCTCTTTTTCTCTCTCTCTTCTCTCTCTCTCTCTCTCTCTCTCTCCTCGCTCTCTCTCTTCTCTCTCTCTCTCTCTCTCTCTCTCTCTCTCCCTCTCTCCCTCTCCCTCTCCCTCCCTCTCCCTCTCCCTCTCCCTCTCCCTCTCCCCTCCCTCCCTCTCCCTCTCCCTTTCGGGAAACCTTAAAGAGGATCCTGTGGATAGTGTACGTCGCAAGAGCTGGTCCACGAGACACTGCTCGTTCCTTACGGCGGTTCGGGACTCTTGCATCACCGCGGCTGCAGGAAGCGAGGAGGAAAAGATTAAACTGACGACGGGGGGTTGGGGTGGGGAGAAAAGCGGGATTAATGGGAGGGCGAAATAATCGGTTGAGGGGAAAATAGCAAGGGAGCGAAAATGGGGAAGGAAGTCTCCCTACGGCCTAAACCCCCTCCCTCATATTCTCCTCCGTCTCTGTCTGTGTCGTCTATTCGTCCTCCGTCGCCTGTCTGTCTCTCCCTCCCTCTCTCCCTCTCCAAGCCTTACCCTCCCCCCTGAATCAGCCGAATCAACGTGCTGTCTCGTGCAGAAACTTTCACGCTGCTATGCGTTCCCGCGTGCCCTGCAGACCCCCCCACCCCCCCCACCCAACAGCCCCAACATCAACCTCATCAACCCCCAACACGCCCCCGCCCAAGCCCCTAAGTCCAAAAGTCCGGCGAGAGAGAGAGAGAGAGCGCTGAAGATCAACCCCGAAATAGCCCCCGAGGCAGCGTACGTCATTAGCCGTGTCCTCGCAACGACGCCGCTGCTGCTGTCGCCACCCGGCCGTGATGCTGCGGTCGGCGTCGCCATGGTCGGTGCGCCTTTCCTGTCCCTTTGAAGAGCGATGCTGTGCACAAAAATCCTGTGTCCAGTGCAAGGGCTTTATTTTTATCTTTTTGCACAGCAGCCACGCACATCAACATCAACGCTTACTTATCAGGTGTTTTTTTTTGTTTTTTTTTTTTTAGCTTTTACATTGATCGAGTTTGCCACGAAATGCCGTGGGCTGATAACCCATTCCAAAAAAATAATTCCACTGCGTTCCCGATGGCTCTATCCTTAATCTCCCTCCCTTTCGCCTCCCCCCCTCCTCTCTTCCTTCTTACCTCTCAACCCTTCCCCCTCCCCTCCCCCCCCCCCAAACTTGACACCTTACAACCTTAATCTGCATCGCGGGGGATTACAATGCATTGGCACGGCCTCATCTCGCTCTCGGGTTTCCTCAAATGATGCTGTTCCTAGGCGCCCGCCCACGCCCACGCCCAACGCCCTAAGCCGTTCTGTTCACGCCCACCAACCGCGATGGGCTTTTTTTTTTTTTGTCCCTGGCCAGGCCCGTCGCGCTGGCCTACACACACGCCCATTCCTCTTCCAATGCGCGCCCAAGCTCGATGAGCCGCCCTCATTTTCTCAAAGAGCGGCCGGAAGTAGCCGACTGCCGCCCTCGCCGCCCCCCACGTCCTGCAGGGCGGAGGAGGAAGAGGGGCGGCGGATAGGAGAGAGATGGCATGCGGACGGATACGGAGAAAAAGAGACAAAAGAGATAAAAGATGGCATAGGGACGAGCAGATGAACGGGATATAAGCAACGAAGAGAAGAAGAGAAAGAAGAGCGAAGAGAAGAAGACAGCGAAAAGAAGAGAAGCGAAGAAGAGAGACAACGAAGAGAAAAGCGAAGAGAAGAAGACAGCGAAGAGAAGAAGAGGCAGCGAAGAGAAGAAGAGACAGCGAAGAGGAGACAGCGAAGAGAAGAAGAGACAGCGAAGAGAAGAAGAGACAGAAGAGAAGCGAAGAGAGAAGAAGAAGAAGCAGCGAAGAGAAGAGGCAGGAGAGGAGGGCGGCGAGACCAACGAAGGCGCCTGCAGACAAAACCCGAGGAGACGGACCCCTTGCTCTCTCTCCCCCCCGACGGCATTCTCCTCCTGCTGTAGTAATACGTCCCGGGCGAGCCTCCCTACTTCAAGAGGCGATCGCGGGTGTCCTCGTGGCCGCCCTGGGGATGTCGCGGCCGCCCGAAATAATCCCCCGGCTTTCCCTGGGGATTCCAGAAGCTTCCGAGGGTGTGTGTTCCCCGGCCCGCGAACGAGTCTCAGGGTAAGAGACATATGCATGGCAACTGAGGCTTCCTCGTTTACGTCGATTGGTTCAAAATACCAAGAATAAGTACGATTCATAATAGAAATACTAACAAATACCAGACAGGATGAAATTGGGACAAAATCCTCCAAGCAAACAGAAACGAGATGTCCCTCAGTCGGCCTTTCCTCCTCGCCCTCCCTCATCTCCCCCTTTTTGCTTTTTTTCTCTCTCTCTCCCATTTCCCCCTATTTCTCCCCCGGCCGCCCTCCTTCCCTCCTTCCCTCCTGCCCCACATCCTCGCCCAGGCACAAAGAAGCCCACGCAAACAAGCACACACGACAAAGGCCTTAATTCGACAGCCACTGAAGAAATATGAATGAGAGACTGACGGACTCAATGCACAAGTCTGCGCATAAAGGAGGCCACAAAGCCCCCATCCCGGCACCTCCGCCCACCCTGCCCACCCTGCCCGCCCTCCCTGCCCACCCTGCACCCTGCCCCCCCAAAGCCCCAACCCTCCCCGCCACACACCACCCCGCCCGTACACATTCCACGGGGCGGTGGGAGGGAACTGGACTTTTAAAATCTCGCTCGTTCTCGCCGGAGTGACAACAGCTGAGAGACTCTCCTCCCTCTCCGACCCGACCTTGATCCCGAAACATGCACGCAGCGACGGCCGCCCCTTCCCGAACAGGAGGAAGCGGAGGGCCTCGGGCGAACACGCGGCCGGGGTCTAAAGAGAATGGGAAGCTCCTTCGAGAAATGGAGTTTGGAAACTGTGGACACAGGACGGTGTGTGTGTACACATATACACATGCGATGTAAATCTATTTACGGTCATGGCCATATGCATACAACACCAACAAAGATATTAATATAGAAATAAATAAAACAGAATGAGAGAGGAGAGTGGATTGAGGGAGAGAGGAGAGATATGAAAAGAGAGGGAGAAAGGGAGAGAAGATGGAGAAGAAGGGCGAGGGAGGGAGGAGAGAGGAGAAGAGGGGAGAGGAGAGGAGAGAGGAAGGGAGAAGAGGAGAGAATGAGAGAGGGAGAGAGAGAGAGAGGGGTTGTGAGAGAGAGAGAACGAGGGAAAGAGGGGAGAGAGAAGAGAAGAGGACAGGAGAGAGGAGGGACGCACCGAATGATTGGAAGGAGGAGAAGAAAAAAGAGAAGAAGGGATGATGTGGGCTCGGTTTTGCTCAAGGCTCGACGTCCTTATGCCGATAAAAGAATGGTTGGGTGCGAGTAGAGGATGTTTTGATTTTTCATTGTACTGTATTGCTGGCATATCTTGGTACAGCCTGCTTCGATTGTTGCAGTAATATGCAGATCATAGCAGAGAGATAAGAGATGTTGTAACTATGATGGTAATGAAAGTATGAGGATGACGAAGGAAACAGGAGGACTGAGGAAAGACAGGAGTGAAAGAGGAGAAAGGATTAATGACGATGCAAGAGATAGGATATGTTGTAATGGAGATGGGACCACTAATAAAGAGCAGGACATCAAGGGGCCCACACCAAGGATCATTTGACTGCGCAAATCCCAAGCACGAAAGAAAGCGGCGTTTCACCTCATACACAGCCTCGCTGTATCGGACTGTGCTGCTTATGAGCGATCAAATAAGTCCCATGCGAGATCTGATTTCGGGTTGATATAAGGTTGCAGTCCAGGACAATGGGTAAAGAAGGGGATGTAATTGTTACGTCCTGACCTTTTGCGCGGCTTCCGAACACATTGAAAAAAAATACACACAGCCACACTCACCACCACACCCACACCCACACACGCACACCGCCAACCACAGACAGCACCACACGAAGCGGGGGACAGAGGAGAGCAGGACGAACGAGCGAGGACGAGAGCACCACAGGGGCACGAGGGAACAGACGACGAGAAAGAGACGAACGAACACAGAACAGAGAGACTCACACACACCCAGAGGAGGAGAGAGCACGAGAACCCACCCACAACCAACATAACACACAACACACCACCCACACACAGAACACATATGTAATATATATATATAGTATGATGTGAGGAGAGAGAGATAGATAGGAGTAGTACTTAGATGAGATGGAGATATATAAATGAGAGAGTGAACGATAGGAGTAGATATAGAGGAGAGATGAGATTAGAGTAGATGAAGTGAAAAGGAATAATGTAAGTAATATAGAAAGAAAAAGATATATAGAGAGAGAGAAAGAAAGAATAAGACACGAGATATAGAGATGAGATGGAATACGAGGAGAGGGAAAGATGGAGAGAAAGAAAAAGAGAGAGAAATCAACTGACCTTGCTTTCCCAAATACACGGGTAATCATCCCTTATCCGCCTACAATTAACGTTGCTGAAACCAGAGGCTCTGCTCGTGTAGCACATACCTGTCGAAAAGGATTAGGAATGAAAAATCATGCTATAACCTAATCAAAAATACACAAACATACATTCTCTCATTCAAATAATACACATATAACAACATAATACATACTATAGAATACATATATACATATAATATACACACACCCACGCACATACACCTACACCACACACACACTAAATATATAATAATAATATAATAATAATAATAAATAATAATAATAATAATAACTAAAATAGATAATAATAAAAAACACAAATTTAATATATTATAATTAAATAAAGCACACACACGTGTATGTGCACATGACGTTCACCTAAAATTTAATCACCCAAAAAAAGAGAAAAAATCTATCGCGTTTCCCCTTCCACTACACTACTGTTACGCCGAGAGGGCCCTCTGGCGCAGGTGGTCCAGGAAGGAGGCCCCTCGCATACACCGAGAATTATCTTCCTCGAGCCTCATCCATCTTCATTTTTTTTCTGTTGGCATTCTCTTTTTGCCTGATCCATCTATTATTTTTTCTTATTATCTTCCTTTGCCTGAGCCATCTTCATTTTTTTCTTATTTCTGTTATAGTCTGATGTTAATCCTTTTTATGTTGCACTGCACTACACCCATTGCATATATTCTTTAACAACCGTACAACCCTTGTCTTTTCTCTCTTCCGTCTCTATGTTCTCTGTCTCTCCTTGTTTGTCAGTCTGTCTATCTGTTCTCCATTTCTGTCTATTCTGTCTGTCGTCTCCCATTTCTCTCTCCCTCTCTTCCCTTCCCTTCTCTTTCTCCTCCTCCCTCTCCCCCCCAAAGTAATCCTACCCTCGCCTGTTCCCCTTTTACATGGCGTTCACCGTTTCCAATCGCGTCCGATCCCCTTAAGCTCCGCATCACTCGTTCCCCCCTTCATCTCCCCTTCAACAGCTCCTTGTTTATGCAAATGTCTCGTTTTCCGGCTCGCATGAACTCCAGATGCACCCGAGCGCCGGCAACTTCACCTGCCTATACAACCCTAACGATATTAATTTTGATCGCACGCCTTTCAATCCCCCCCCCCCTCTCCCCGCTTTCGAGGCAGTAATAAAACCCCTTTGCTCTTTCTCGTCCCTTTGCGCCTCCCTCCCGCGCGCAAGATGACCTCCCCGGAGCCTCTTCAACCTGGCCGTCGCCCCCCTTCATCCCGACTTTATTAACAATGTCTTGAACCGAAGAGCACGGCCGCCCCTTCCTAACCTGGTCTTAAGCTCGGGTCATTACAAAGTCAGCCTCTAAGGTCGGCCCTGTATCTTCATAACCCCCCTCCCCCCTCCCACCTCCCTCTTTCCCCTCTTCAATGCCGCCACCGTGGTCTGTAGTCCCCACAATGACGGTCTACAAGCGCCGCTGCAATAGTCCGCAAACAATGCCCCGATGGTCCGCACACACTGCTGCTGTGGTCCGCAACCCCGACGACAGGCCGACAGGAACCCCCAAAACGATGGGCAATTTCCGAGATTGGTTTGCAGATCGAATTCTTTCTTCCCCGTCACACCCTGCTCTTTGCTCTACTCTCCGCCCTGCTCTTTGCTCTACTCTCCGCGCCTCCTTCCTCCTCCCTTCGCAAACTTGTTCCAAATTCACTTTATGGCGCGAGCACACAAGGAAACTTTGTGCTTTTGTTTCTTATCATCACTCGCTGAATGCCGGAGCACAAGCGCAAGCACTGCACGGCCTCCGGGGGGCCTTGTGTCGGCCTCCTTGCCTCAGCTCATTACCCGCGGCTTCTCGGCAGCTTATTCCGCTTTTAAAACGCTTATACATTATATAATCCCTTCTGAGCAAAGTCTCGAAGGCTTCAATAACGTCAGTCTCGTTTGCTGGAACCATAATCCATTACAAGAAAAAAAAAACTTGATTTAGTAGACGTTTTAAAAATATAACCTCAATTTTATCGACAGCTACAACGCGACTTTTTTTTCGCGTTACGATAAACTGTTCTTCGATCCTCCTTTAAGGGCACCGGACGACGTTGCCGGAGAGGAGCCAGACAACTACGCTATGCGGACCTTATCGTAATCCCAAAAGTCTATAGTACCTCCTCTTGACCTCCCTCTCCCTCCTGCCTCCCGGAGTCCACGCAGACCGCACGACCCGAATCCTACGCGGGAGAAGGGAGAAGCTGAAACCGACGCTAAGGAGCAACACTGAGACCACTCCGAACAGCTGTGAAGGGCAAGCGTCGGCGGCTCGCTTCCCGCCGGCGCCTGCTTCCAAGAACCAACAGGGCGAAAGGGGAGAGAAAGAAAGGAAGAAACGAGAAACCCGAGTAAGAAAAAGCGGAGTCGGGATAACAGAGCCAAAGATAAGGGTCGGGATGATACGTGACAGAGGGAAGATGCTGTAGCGCGGGGGGGGGGGGGGGGGAAGCTGCGTTCGGCGGCCAAAAAGGGGGTGACGGAGATAATGACAACGGCGAAGGGGAAATGAGTGCTGACAGAGGGCAAGGGAGGCGTAAGCAGGGACAAAATAAGGAGAAACAAGGGGACCGAGAGGCGCCCCTGATGAGGTCGGGTTGAGTCAAACAAGGTCACGCGAAGCAGGATAGTCTGCTTGGAAAGCGAGGGACGGAAGGGATAGGAGGAGGAGGGAGGGGGAGGGCGGGCCAGGGACAGGCAGCCTGCGTGGCCCTCTGCCAACTGAATATTGACCAGGTTCCTCGCAGCCACGCTCCTTATTCCCTTAAACCCCATCTTCTCTCCCTGCCCTTTCGCTCATCGACAGTCGCTTTCTCCGCTCAGACAAGTTCCTTTAATGAACGCCCGTGAAGACTCCATCTTAGAACGCCCGCCTTTCAAGGAGCCTGGCGAGCTGGCGCCGGAGCGGGGGCGGTTTCCCTAAGACCCCGAACAGCCCTGGCGCCAGGCTCTTACAGGGCCATCCGAGGCAAGCATCCACCAGTGCCAAGGAGGCGGCACCCGAGGACCAGGTTTCCTTAAAGCTGCCGCCAACATTCGCAATCAAGAAAGATCACCAAAGAAATACTACTACTTCGTGTTATCGCTTACATGATCCGACGTTAAACTCGCGTAATCATTATTCGTTGGCACAACAAATTTACGGACGAAAAATGAATAATTCATACAGTTCTCTCTTATATTTCTCCCTCTCGCTCACCTCTCGCTCACTCTCACTCTCTCTCTCTCTCTCTCTCTCTCTCTCTCTCTCTCCTCTCTCTCTCTCTCTCTCTCTCACTCTTTCTCCCTCTCCCTTTCTCTTCTCCCTCTCCCTCACCCTCTTTCTTTCTCCTCTCCCTCACCCTCTTCTCTTCCTCCCTCTCTCTTCTCTCTTATCCCTTTCCTCACCTGTCTCTCTTCTTCTTCTCTCTCTCTCCTCTCTCTCCCTCTTCTCTTACCCTCTCCCCTCTCTCTCCCTCTCTCTCTCCCTCTCTTTCTCCCCCTCTATCCTCCCCCCCCCCCTCCTCCCTCTCCCCCTCTTCAGCACACCCGCCCAGACTGAGATTAGCAAGCACGTATCGCCCAGAACGCCCACAAGTGCTCTCCCCGTTCAAGGCTGCTCCCCGAGAGTGCACGCGCCGACCTCCGCTCCGCCCGGCCCGTGGCATCCGAGGCGGAGATTGGCGAACGGCACTTGGCGACGGGGATCCGCTCTCGGGGTCGGTGTGCAGGAGTTTAGGGAAGCTTGGCATGCGGCGATGCGGAGGGCGGTCGCGGTCGTGGGTGTTTTTGGTTTTAATGTGTTTGTTTGCTTGTTTGTAATTTTGTTGTGTTGTTTTTTGTTTGTATGTGTGTTGTGTGTGTGTGTGTGTGTGTGTGTGTGTGTGTGTGTGTGTTGTGTTTGTGTTGTGTGTGTGTGTGTGTGTTGTGTGTGTGTGTGTGTTGTGTGTGTGTGTGTGTGTGTGTGTGTGTGTGTGTGTGTGTGTTGTGTGTGTGTGTGTGTGTGTGTGTGTGTGTGTGTGTGTGTGTGTGTGTGTGTGTGTGTGTGTGCGTGTGCGCGCGAGCGCTCCCCTACCGCTCCTGAGCGCGAGTCACCTGGCCGAAGGTTCGGCTCACACGCCGCGTCCGTGACAGGTGTCACTCGCCGCCGTAATGACAGGTCGCCCTGTCTGCGCCGTAATATCCCCATAATTACTATCGCATAAAGGACTCAATTCGTTTCCGTTCTGTACCTGTCCGTTCCCCCGCCTCTCCCACGCCACGGCAGCGGCGGCGCGGCAGGAACTACAAATTGGCCGATCAGATCTTCCTTCCTGCGGGTCTTCTTCGGCAGCCGCACGGGCGCAGCACCGACGCCGAGATGCTTCCTGGTCCCATTCTGCGCGGCCCTTGGACTCGGCCCGAATGCCAAACGGAAATGGCGCAGTCGTGGCACTCCGTCTGCCCGAGCGCCGCGTCCTCGTGCCCTTCCAAGAGAGCGCGAGATCTCCCGTGGCAGTCTGTCCGGCCTGCCTGCCCTGCGGAGGTCGAATCCATAGCGCAAGAGCATGCAACGAGAAATAACACCCGTATCGTTGCGCGAAAGAGCCGCGCACACCACTTCGCAACGCCAGATCAAACGCGACCGAAGTGGCGCACGTCGCTGGCCTCTTGTGCCGCGGCGGCCTCGCTCCTCCGAGGTTACTCGCGGCTGTCACGCGAGGGCCGGCGCCGGGGCACGGCTCGCACGCACCTCTGCAGGGGAACTGTGGCACCTTCGTTGGTGATCAAGGCTGTGAGGTCCTGGCGGCGGCCCTGCGGCGCTCAAGCAGGCTCCCGCGGGAGCGGCGCTGGCGGGCACGTGTCCCCCGCCTCTCGGACGCGCCATTGCGTCACTCGGCCGCCCGATACGGCTTCCTCGGACAAACTCATCACGTTCTCAAAAAAGCTTTTCCCTGAA
>NW_020871124.1:108670-128670 GCF_003789085.1 Penaeus vannamei
GCCGCTCCCCCCCTTCTCTCTCTCTCTCTTTCCACCTTCTCCTCCACCTTCCTCCCTTCCCCTGCATTATCGCGGTTTGCCTTTCCCAAATTCCTTCGCGTCCCCCCCCCCCTCTTCTCCTATTCCTTCTTCCTCCCCCTCACCTTCCTCCCTCTCCCGCATTTATCGCGGTTTGCCTTTTCCCCAAATTTCCCTTCGCGTGCCCCCCCCACCCCTACCCCCCCACATCGCGACCTGGCCCAAGAGCTTCCGAAACCGGGGCTTCTTCCATTCCCTTCTCCTCCCTACCTTCCTCCCTCTCCCGCATTTATCGCGGTTTGCCTTTTCCCAAATTCCCTTCGCGTGCCCCCCCCCCCCCCCCCATCGGACCCCAAGAGCTTCCGAAACGGCGGGCTTTTTTCCACTTGATTTCGGCCAAAAGTTTCGGCCCATTATCGGCATAATCACGAGGACTTTTCCAGCTGTTCTTACTCTGACGGGAGGTTATGACCCCCCTATAAAACTCCTGACCTATATATATATTTTTTTTCCATCGTACTCTTCGTGTTTTCTTTATCGCCACGCCTACTTTCATCACTATCATCGTATTTTTCGCAATTATTCCTAGGACCATTATCATTAATAGCTACAATTGCAACTTTTACAACACTGTCATCACGCACGTCTCTCTGTTGCTACAATTATTTGGTCTTACAACAACCCTTTCAGGAATGAATCGTTTCTTACTCTCTGCAATATGATCATGAATTGTATATCTTCGTTATCTGTCTAATTTTTCCGTCTGTCAGTCTGTCACACCCTTCCTTAATCCCCCTCCCTCCTCCCCTACGCATGCGCACATTCGTATTCGCACGCGTACGCACACCCACACTATCTATCTGTCTGTCTGTCTATGTGTCAGTCTGTTTCTCTGTTTCTGTCTGTCTGTCTATGTGTCAGTCTGTTTCTCTGTTTCTGTCTGTCTGTCATGTGTCAGTCTGTTTTCTGTTTCTGTCTCTGTCTATGTGTCAGTTAGTTTCTCCTGTGTCTGTGTCAATCTGTTTCTGTTCTGTCCGTCTGTGTCTGTGTCTGTCTCTTCTCCTCTCTCACTCTCCCCACCACCCCCTCCCCATCCGCCCCTCCCCACCCATCTTATTCAAAACCAAGAACGAATATTAAGCATCTCGCCTCGCCTCCCCTCCCCCCCTCCCCTCCCCTCCCCCTCTCTCCCCTCCCCGTGCAACACCACGCTTCCTCCCGCTGTGACAACACAACCCCTTCCTCCTCCCGCGTCTCCTCCGGCACAAAAGCCCTTCTCCCCCTTCACGGCCCTCCCCTTCGGCGCCCTCCACCCCCCCTTCGGCGCCCCCTACTCCCCCACTCCCCCCTTCGCCCCGCTAAGCCACGGTGCACACCAGAAGGGCCGCCGAACTTACCTGTGTGGAAACCAAAGCCCAAAACAAAGAAAAAGGAGGGAGAGAAGGAAGGGAAGAGCTGTGTATGGGGAGCGTGGGTAGAGGAGCCCAAGAGGGTTCCCGAAAAGAGAGAAGAGAGAGACGAAGAGAGACGAGAGAAGAGGAGGAGAGAGAGAGAGAGAGAGAGAGGAGAGAGAGAGAGAGAGAGAGAGAGAGAGAGAGAGGAGAGAGAGAGAGTGAGAGAGAGAGAAAGAGAGAGAAAGAGAGAGAAAGAGAGAAAGAGAGAGAGAGAGAGAGAGAGAGAGAGAGAGAGAGAGAGAGAGAGAGAGAGAGAGAGAAGAGAGAGGAGAGAGATAAGAGAGAAGAGAGAAAGAAAGAAAAGAGAAAGAAAGAAAGAGAAAGAGAAAGAGAAAGAAAAGAAGAGAAAGAGAGAGAGAATGGCTATCCACAGAGAAGGGTAGATCAGAGGAGAGAGGAACAAGAGCAGCGAGACAGGTCTGACGGATCAAGGGGCCAGTGCAAGTCTGCAACAGTTTCCCTCACGTCAGCTGCAGCTGGGCCGAGCGCGCTCCTCTGACCGCGTGCACAGAGCAACAGGAAATCGCTGCATTTTTTGCCAAATCAGACACAGGATGAGGTGGGGGGGGGGGGGGGGAAGTGGAAAGAAATGAGCGAATGACATTATAATGCAAAAATACAAAGTCCGGAATGAGCGACAAGAAGAAACGCTAATCTTGCGCTCACACGACCTGGGAGACGGGCATCGGAGTGGGAGGGGAGGAGGAGGGGAGAGGAGGGGGGGGAGTCACCGCGACCACGTGTTACCCTTAAATTCAAACTAAAAAGTGAGGAAAATAGAGACGTTTCCACTTTTTCCTTCGCGGCGAACTCGAGCTAATGGCGGAGTACCGTGACGAATGGGGGTAAATGAAGGCTAATTACTTTTAATTATTCTTTGTTTTGGCGACTGGATGCTGAGCTCCAGAATCCACGAGGCACCGAGACGCCCCATTGTTCTCGGGGCCAAAACAGCCGTCAAAAAGCCCCGCTTGTTTGCTCGGTAATTCGGGCCAGAGTTTGATGTATGTGCGACATGATTGGAGGCGCCCGTGCAAAAAGCTCGCCGCGCGGGAAACTATGAAAAGGAATTTTTTTTTTCTTCCCCTCCCCGTCGTTCTTTCTTCGGGCGTCCCCTTTCCCCTTTCTCCCTCTCCTCCCCCTCCTCCTCCCCTTTCCTGCCTACCGCTCTTTATGCCGGGGATATTAGGAACGCTCCTCCCTCCTCACCTCTCTCTCCTCCCTTTCTCAGACTCCTTCTATATATCTTCTCGCCCCTTCTGTTCTCGGGCTGGCTTTTCTCTCCGTCTCTTTCATGCTCGCGCGACTCTCACTCCAGTTTCCCCTTCTCTTTCTTACTCCTTCCTTCCCTCCCCGCTCCTCCCCTTTCCTCCTTCCTTTCCTTTCCTTCCCTACCTCTTTCCTTTCCTTCCTCTCCCCTTCCTCCTTCCTTCCCTTCCCCCTCCCCTTCCCCTTCCTTCCCTTCCCTCCCTCCCCCCTCCCCTTCCATTCCCTTCCCCCTCCCTCTTTCCTTTTCCTTCCTTCCCCATCCTTCCCTCCCCTCCCCTATCTTTCCTTCTCCCCTTCAGAGTCCCTGTACCCCCTCCCCCCGAAACAACCCCCCTTCACCTGAGCCCCGCGCCAGCACTTCCAAGCACGAGGACCCCGACCCGCCCCGTCAGCAGGAAGGAAAATGGAGCTCTCTCGGCCCCTCGCCATGGCACCGCTGAGGGGGTCCGGGCGCAGGGTCTACGTACTTCTATACAAGGTCTATAGAAGTACTTATATAGACCTTGTTTATGTAGACCTTGTCAGAGCGTCCCATAAGGCGGAGTAGACCGTGACATTCAAGGGGAAAAGGAGACCAACAGCGGCTGAGGTCTGTCTGCTTCATCCCGCCAGACAAGCCCCGGGGGAGATAACACGCAGTGCTTATGCCTTAATGCGCCTTAAGATTATATCTAAACGCGTCAACACAGACACAGACACACACACACACCACACACACACACGCGCCGTGAGTGAGAAAGGAGGTAGTGACGTAACGCCCCTTCCCGCCGTCGCCGCACCGAAGGCTTTGTTCGCCATAATAGCTCATTTGCATACGCCATTCATGCACGGGACACCACTGTTATTACTCTTACCGGTAAATCACAAATTTTCATTCATCCCGGACATTCCTCACGACATATTCTCTACAGGCCTAATAAGCAGATCAATTTCAGTAATTCAAAAGCGTTTTTTTTTTTTATTTTACAATTCCCAAAAAAGAAACAGTAATAGTAAGTAAGTTGCTATCTAGGGAAACACACGTAGGCCTATGTCAACGATGGTTATTTATAGAGGCTGCAGTTTATTACGCAAAATCATCGAGCTCTCATACATTTTTTTTCAAAGATTGTTCAGGCATCTGCAGAATGAATAATGTTTTGAATAATGTTCTGAATATGGGTGGAAAATCAGCTGCGGTCATGGATGCCTGTAAAGACACACATGCAAAGGCCTATATATATATAGATAAAACTCTTTTTCCGTTTCCTCTTTGCCCAGCACACAGCCCTGCGCCCGCGTGGTCCAGGAGGCAGAGCCCGACTTCCCCAGGTGAGCGAGGACCAAAGGAGTCACACCTTCACCCTAATCCGTCCCCTTCGTCCGCAACGCCCGCCCCCACCCCCCCCCCCGCCCCCTTCCTCCCCTCGTGATCCGAGGGATGATCCCGCCTTCGGCTCCAGCGCTTAACCGTCATGATCTTCGAATAAGCGACAAACAATCCGGAAGTGTTGGCAGCTCAGCGACACGTTCGGCTCCTGCATCCGGAGGGCGACGCGCTCGGCCGCGGCTACAATGCGCGCTTGCATTGCCGTCCGGGGGCTCCGTGCAAGGCCTATGTAAAGAAATGACGTAATAACAATATTCAAAGATATGAAAACAAACAGATTGAGAGGAGAGAAGCTGCAAGCGACGGAGACAGATGCAAAAGACAGCACAGAAGCTATTTCCTCTGCACCGGTCACCACGAAACCGAACTCCCAACTCCTTCGCCTCTCCAGCTGGCCTCCCGAACGTCCCCGTCGGCCACCCTTCCTCTCCGAAGGGAACAAACGGCGCTTTCCCTGACAACGTACCACGTCGACCCCGAGGGCTCCGCTCAGCCTCACTAAGAGTTTTGCACGATGTTTTAACCACAAGCATTGGATTCGGCTTCCAGTCTCCTGCCTTGTATTTCTCTCCATAAACAGTCCTCAGTCTCGTTCCTCCCGTCGCCCGTCATCCTCCCCCCCCCCCCCTGCTCCTTCTCACCGACGGCCTCAAACTCGACCCGACAGGACGGTCTCATCGGTTGGAAAAAATAGCAGGACATTCCTATTATCGCCCGTATGGTCACACAACTCGGGACTGACAACGCTCGCCACACACAAACACACACACGCACATAGAGAGATGAGAGAGAGACGAAGAGAGAGAGAGAGAGAGAGAGAGAGAGAGAGAGAGAGAGAGATGAGAGAGAGAGAGAGAGAGAGAGAGAGAGAGAGAGAGAGAGAGAGAGAGAGAGAGAGAGAGGCCGTCCATCCGCCTCCTTCCCAGCTGAATCCATCTTTATTCCTCGTCGATTTAAATCCCGTCTGATCAGCGTGAAAGATGCGACCCCCGCGGGCGGCGAGAGACACGTCTGGGCGCGAGGGACGTGTAATGGGCGGACAGCTGCCGGGTACAGTGGCGGCGGGGAGGGAGGAAGGGAGGGAGGAAGGGGGGGGGAGACACAATAGGTGGGGAGAACGAGAGCGATAGAGGGGAGGGGCGCACGTGGGGCAGAGGTGTGCGTGTGCGTGTGCGTGTGCGTGTGCGTGTGCTGCATAAATACCCGCCGTTTACATAGACATTTAAACACACGCACTTACGAATCAAACCAAGAGATAAATAACTGCTGCTGCTGATAATAATACACATAGCGTCTAATGATAAAACCAAACTGTTCGCTTGACAGACCTTTACCTCTGCTGCCTAAGTCTGAACGCAAAACTCGTCGAATGCGAAGCGGACGAGGGGAAACAAGGGGTAAAGACCACGAAGAGCAACTAATAAAAGGTCGCTAAAGAACTCTCGAACAGCGAACGTTACGGATAACGAACGATGAACACGACGCAAAAAGCCCGATACAACCTACAACGAACGGACCAGCGACACCGAGATGCAAGAAAAAAAAAAAAAAAAAAACACGCTTATCGACAGAGGAAAAGGACGAAACGCTAAGGAAATTACCGACCGGAAAATCTAATTAACATACATTGGTACCTGATACCGAGGGGCCCCGAGTCCAAAGTCGGATGAGGGGCCACGCAACACTGATAATAATGGGTGTATAAAAGAGACGATGAATGATGAAGGGAGATGGGGAGAGGGGAGGCAGGACTGACATAGGCCTAAAAAGGAAATGAACCAGGAAGGAGAAAGGGCTCAAATTAATAAGGAAGTAGGCCTTTGATAAGAAATGTAGAAATGGGAAAAAGAGCTTCGAAAAATCAAACATGAAAGGTGGAACGAATTACAAACCGGAACGAGAGGGAGAGGGACACGAGACCGGGAGGGAGAGGGGGAGGATACAGCAGGGAGAGGGGAGAGGGGAGAGGATAGGGCAGGAGGAGAAGAGGGAATTGGGGAGAGAAAGGGATAAGAGCAGGAGCGGGAGAGGGAACAGAAGAGAGACGGAGAAGGGGTAGGACAAGAGAACGAGAGGGAAAATGGAAGAAGGGTGAGGGGAAGTAGCAAAAGCACGGAAGGGGAGAGGGGAGAGGGAACACGAGGAAGAGGGTCGAGAGAACGAGAGACAGAGAAAGGAGAAGAAACGCAAGAGGAGAGGCGAATGAACATAAAGAAGAGGGCTATGGGCTCGGGAGGGAGAGGGGCGAGGGAATGGGAGGAGGAGAGAGGGAGGGAGAGAGCGAGGGTGGAACATGAAAGGAAGGGGTACGAGGTCGAGGGATGTTAACGACACATTGCGAGTGTCCATGCGGGTGCAGGACGCGGCAGGATGCGGCCAGAGGGTGGGGGAGGGAGGGGGGAGTAGGGAGGAAGAGGGAGTGGGGAGGAGTAGGGAGGAAAGAGGGAGGGGAGGAGAAGGGGGGGAGGAGAGGTTAAGGACAGGAGAAGAGGAGGAAGGAGGGGAGGGGAGGAGGAGAAGGGAGGGAGGAGGCAGAGGGGCAGGTGGAGGAAAAGGGTGGAAGAGGGGGATGGGGAGGGGGAGAAGGGAGGAGGAAGGGTTACGGGAAGGGAGAAGGGAAGAGGAGGGTTACGGGAAGGAGAAGGGAGGGAGGAGGCAGAGGGGCACGGGGAGAAGGGAAGGAGGGCAGAGGGCAGGGGGGAGAGAAGGGGGGTGAGGGGAGGGGGACGGGGGCGCGAGCGGTCGCAACAGACACCGACGATCTTTATCATGAACATGACAACGTTGATGGTGACGGTGACGAATATGACGCCAAAGGGACGAAAGGCTGGGTACACAGAAATATATGGATGCATAATAGCACATATAACATGCGCAGACAAACACACACACACATACACATACTAAACACATGTATACATATATACACATACACACACACATATATGTATGTATATATATGTATATATGTATATATATATATATTATATTAATATATATATATATAATATATATATATATATGTGAGAGAGAGAGAGAGAGAGAGAGAGAGAGAGAGAGAGAGAGGAGATGAGAGAGAGAGAGAGAGAGAGAGAGAGATACACAATACAACACATATACATATATATATTATATATATTATATATATATATATATATATATATTAGATAGATAGATAGGTATATAAGCAGACAGACAGAAGACAATAGCAACATATACAGTAGATATATAATCATAGATATACACGTAGTCGAATAGATGTAGATATTAAGATAAATATTCAGGATAATATGTGTGTGTGTGTTTGCGCATGATAGAGGGAGGGAGAGAATATGAGAGTATGAGATCGAGAGAGATAGAGAGACATTAGCCCAGTATACACACGACCCAATCCTTTGACCTCGACGCATAAAAAAAAATCTCCCGAAACGCACCGCAACTGAACCGCGAACGAGAGTAGCTCAAAAGGTGGAGACGGAGCAAATGAAGAACTGAAAATGAAGCAGCGGGCAATAAAGAAACAATAGGCATACGAGGGGCGACGAAGGGGGTGGAGGAGGAGCAGGACAATGGCCACAATGGAGGCGAATTCGGGACAAGAGGACCCAGCTCGGCGCTCCCGGGCAGAACAAAGGTCTTAGATCCCTCGCAGGTATAATGTGATAGTCCCGCGTCGAGACATCGGGGCAGACGGCTAAGGAAAGCACCAAAGAGTCACTGGCAGTTATAATAATGGGTAATCTTGGCGGTCACAGTACCCACAGGACGACTCACTAGTACCAGGGTATCATCGATCAACAGTACCACAGGAAGACGACTAAGAAGTACCAAAGAGTCATGGCAGATGGTAATCTTCGGTCACAGTACCCACAGGAACGACTCAGACGACTAAGTAGAGTCACTGGCAGTTATAATACTAATGGGTAATCTTGGCGGTCACAGTACCCACAGGAACGACTCAGATGACTAATAAAAGTACCAAAGAGTCATGGCATTATAATACTAATGGGTAATCATCGAGATCACAGTACCCACAGGAACGTCTCAGACGACTAAGAACAAGTACCAAAGAGTCACTGGCAGTTATAATACTAATGGGTAATCGTGGCGGTCACAGTACCCACAGGAACGACTCAGATGGCTAATAAAAGTACCAGTAATGGTATCATCGAGATCACAGTACCCACAGGAACGACTGAGATGTCTAATAAAAGTACCAAAGAGTCACTGGCAATTAGAGTGAGAATGGGTAATCATCGGGATCACAGTACCAACAGGAACGACTCAGACGACTAAGTACCAAAGAGTCACTGGCAGTTATAATACTAATGGGTAATCATGGCGACTCCGACGACTAAGAATAAGTACCAAAGAGTCATTGGCAGTTATAATACTAATGGGTAATTATCATGATCACAGTACCCACAGGAACGACTCGCTGGTATTTGTACTACTAACGGGTAATCATCGGGATCATATTACCCACAGGAACGACTCAGGTAAAGCCATCAAATTAAACGGATAGTCGACTGTGGGCATTATAACCAGTAGAAGAAGTATGCGTGGATATTACAGTCACTGGCAACCGGAGACTTTTAAGCATAAAAAGTCGAAGCGTCCCGAGCACTAGCTGAGTGATCAGTGTTTTTTTTTTTTTTATCTTTTTATTTTTTTAAATAATGTCCATGCTGTGAATTATAAAATAGAAGGCTTAAAATGTGTCCGCTATGATGGACAGAGAAGCCAAATTCTTGATACCTGCTTCGTCGTTATGGTATTGAAGCAACACAGTACCATTAACGGGTGAATGTTATACCTCACACAACCAACGCACACAATATTCAAACAAGCCAAGTGTTGAAAAAATTGAAACTATTTGGAAAGAATCTAAAGTTGAATTGATGTCATTTTCCATCCATTTATTAAATTGTTACAGACTAATAATCTAGGAAACATACACGTAAACCGAAAAAAATAATAATTGAAAATGCAATCTAAGAATTACTGACAACTTGGTGACGAAACGAAGCTAGCGATGGAATGAGTCCTGATGAGGCAAGTATGCGTGCAGTATGAGGCTTAGGCACGTGTCCGCCATGCCCAGTGAAGCGAGGCGAGGGGCGCGGGGTCACTCGCTCCCCTCTCCCCGACGCCCACGCTTGCCCCCGCCCGCCGGCAGCCGCCTGGACTCCAAATCATGGGCTGATTTCGGGGGGGGGGCACAGCGTGGGCGCACGCTCGAAATACAGGCACGAGGACGACGGGAAGAAGAATTATGGAGTTAAATAATCCGTATTTGTATTTACAAATGCATTTCTGGAGGGAGGGAGGGAGGGAGGGAGGGAGGAGGGAGAGAGAGGAGAGAGAGGAGAGAGAGAAGAGAGGAGAGAAGAGAGAGAGAGAGAGAGAGAGAGAGAGAGAGAGAGAGAGAGAGAGAGAGAGAGAGAAGAGAGAGAGAGAGAGAGAGAGAGAGAGAGAGAGAGAGAGAAGAGAGAGAGAGAGAGAGAAGAGAGAGAGAGAGAGAGAGAGAGAGAGAGGAGAGGAAGAGAGAGAGAGAGAGAAGAGGAGAAGAGAGAGAGAGAGGAGAGAGAGAGAGAGAGAGAGAGAGAGAGAGAGAGAGAGAGAGAGAAGAGAGAGAAGAGAGAGAGAGAGAGAGAGAGAGAGAGAAGAGAGAAGAGAGAGAGAGAGAGAGAGAGAGAGAGAGAGAGAAGGGAGAGAGAGAGAGAGAGTGAGAACGGTGGTGTCACATGCAAAATATCGCCTCGTAATAATTTAAAAAGTTCACATAACTCCTGATGCCCAAGACATTTCAGTTCCCAACCACATCCGGTGCAGCGTGACGTCTGAAGTGGCAAATTCTACAATTCTTCCACATTAATTAACCACAAAAGTATCCAAAATATTAAATACAATATCTACTCGGCACATCACTTCACCTGTGTAACCAGAGAAGAAGATAATAATGCACGCAGACTCCTTCAACTGGAGTGGAATCCAAGGATGGAGAAACGAGTTGCTCCCCCCCCTCCCTTCTCCTCGTCCCATCTCCCATCTCCCCCCTTATTTTCTATTATCTCCTTCACTATTTCGTCATTTCCCTTCTTTCTGCCCTTCTTTCGCATTTCTTGCTTCCATACAGCTTCCCCTTTCTTCTCGTGCACTCCATCACTCTCCTCCTCCCCCTCCCCGTCCCCGTCCCCTCCCGCCGCCTCCAAGCGTCCGTTGCCATGACGACGGGCTCATCACGCGGCCAGTGACCAACCCGGCACCGCGTGGGCAAAAAACCTCCCTCGCCCGCTCGCTGAGGTGGCCGGCGGAGCAAGGTACAGGGGGGGGGGAGAAGGGGGCGATATACAGGGAGAAGGAGAAGGGGGGGGGGGGGCGAGGGATCTTAAGGTGCCAAGCACGTGGTTTTACGGCGAAAGGCAGTGAGTGCATGCTCGGATGGCGCTGTGGCATGTCTGGGTGTGGTGTTGCGTGCGAAGCGCAGACAGGGCGTGTGAGCGGGCGTGGTCTCCGGGATCCTGCACGGGTCTGGACCAGGCTGGAAATGCTGGTGAAATTGGGCGAGCGGAAGCGTGTGTTCTTTGGACACTTCTTGTTTGTAACTCGGGAGAACAGAACAGACTTTGCGGGGTCTTTCTGCGAGCGAGGCCGAGTCTGGGCGTGGTCTGCGAGAGCCCCAGCGAGGCAGGGCGTGGTCTGGACCGAACTCGAGCCTCGACTGACTTGAAATATACGGGGAAGTTACCTTGCAACTTCACGTCGAGCCCGAACTTCATTCCCGGGAAAAGGTGCAACGGACAGGCCAGGCCGTAAGGGAAAAGGCGAACAGCAAGGTTTCGCAGAAGGAAAAAGGAGGACATGATGGACGCCGCGCTGGTCCGTTCTCCGCTTCTGACAGCCGCTGTGACAGAGACGGGCGGGGAAAAGGCATCCCTGTACGACCGAAACCAACATCCACAGAACTTGGGGAACTATATCCGATACATAGGCTACACCGCCGAGAAATTGAACAAATATTCCAATAAACCCGATATGCCTAGGCCTAAACATCAAAATTATGAAAAAAAAAAAAAACATTCGCTTCACTCCCAGTCAAAATAAACGCAGAAAGTTTCCTATTCCATAAACAAACCTCATAAATTAAGCAACTTTATACACTTCTGAACTATATGCATTTATAAACTTTCTAATATCCAATTCTCTTACAAACACATCTCACTCTGTCCACATGACCGTCAGTCAGTCAGTTCAGTCAATCAGTCAGTCTGCCTGTGTCCGTCTGTCTCTGTCTATCTGTCTCTCTGTCCTCTGTCCGTCTGTCTGTCAGTCTGTCTACCCGTCTGTCCGTCTGTCTCTGTCTATCTGTCTCTCTTTGTCCGTCTGTCTCTCTGTCTATCTGTCTGTCCTCTGTCTCTGTCTTCTATCTGTCTGTCGTCTGGTCAGTCTGTCTGTCTGTCTGTCTCCCCGCGAACGGAGCCTCGACCGCTGGCCTAGTCATGCTCAATAAAACACAGACCGATAATTGCAAAGGGAGTCGAGTCCGCCGCGCGGGGTTATTACAACAAAAACTTTTGGGGCGAAGAGACGGGAGGGGGGGAGGAGGAGTAGGCAGGAGGAGGAGGGGGAGGAGGGAAGGAGGAGGAAGGAGAGAGGAGAGTGGAGGAGGGAGGAGGGAGAGGGAGAGAGGAGGAAGAGGTGGAGAGAGGAGAGAGAGAGGAGAGGAGGGGGAGAGAGGAGAGAGGGAGGAGGGGAGACAGAGGGGGAGAGACGGAGAGAGAGAGGGGAGAGGGGAGAGGGAGGGAAGGGAGAGGGGAGGGAAGAGGGGAGGGCGGATGAGAAGAGGGAGGAGGGGAGAGGCGGTGAGAAGAAGAGGAAGAGAGGGGAAGAAGAAGGAGGGAGAAGCGGAGACGGACGGACGGGTTGGCGGCGCCTGGGTGAGGAGGGGGGGAGGGGGGGAGGGGAAGGAGATCAGTATCACCTGGAGGATGACATATAATTACATTCGCCACGCTGCGATAACTCCTTCCCGGCCATCCCCTCTCTTTCTCCCCTTCCCTCTTCCTCTGTTTTCCTTCCCATTACTTCTCTCTGTGTCTCCTTCCATCTCCTCAACCACCTCTTCGTTAATTTCTAGCTATCTTTCTGGTCAACTGGATGTCTGTTCCTCCAGATGATCCGCGCTCGGAACCCTAACTTATTTTCTCTGTTTCTTCCATTTTTTTTTCTCCGTACACGCAATAACATTTTTTGGTAATACATTCTGCTTCGCCTTGGGTCTGCCTTCGTCGGATCTCTCCCCTCCTTTCTTCTTCAATAACTCGCTTCACTCCGCCTCTCCCCTCCTTCTTCATTCCGCGTCCGCTCCGCACTCTCTCCTTCCTTCCCCTCCTCTTCTCTCCGCCTCTTCCCCCCTTCTTCCCCTCTCTCCACTTCCCCCCATCCTCTTCTTCCCTTCTCTCCGCCTCCCCCTTCCCTCGTCTCTCCGCCTCTCTCCACCACACGGCAAGGAGACCAAAAATACACAGAAAGCTCCGAAACCATCGCGGTTGATCAATAACGGATGCAATTAACCGGCGCACTTTGGTCTTCATTAACGACACCCGACCCGGAGCGAGGTAATCACAACTCGTGGCTACACACACACGTCCCTCCGACAACCGACGTGACGCCTCCGAAGCGGTAAACGGGGCCTTGCACTTCGCTGACCCACGCCGCCGCCGCCGCCGCCGCCGCCGCCGCCGCGTCCCGCCGATAATGGCACGATTCATAAACTCCGCGCCGCGCCCCCCGCTGGACTCCGCGCCGACCTTCACCTCGTCTTCCCTACGGCGAGCGACCCCCCTTCTCTCGCCTGCGTGAAGTGTTGCGTCATGCACTGCGATGAGTCATGGGCGCCGCCCGGTACCTGCAGCATTTATCATCGCCTTTTAACGACCGGGGAGGGCGGGACGGGAATAACAATAGGCATATCTACAATGGCATCATCATCATATCAATTACATTAAGGACGACAATCAAACGCCAGCGACAATCTGGACAATCCACAGTGTGGCCATCAACCCCCTCCCCCCCCCCCGCCCCTAAAAAGTGCCTCGTCGCCGCTGGCCATGAGTCAACCGCGCCCCCGATCCTCAGCTTACTCCCCACGCCCACTGGGACAAAAGGGGCTCCCCGGTTCGCGGATAATCAACGTGCAAATTAGCAAGCGACGATGCAAAAATAGCGAATCGATAGCCACCCTGTTCTGGCGCTGGAAGGAAGAATCGATACAAGGGATTTGTTTTAATGTGGTTAATGGCGCAGGTGATGGCCACTCCATGGAGGCTAATTGCAGGTATGCCCGAGTCAGAGGCCATGCATTAGGGCAACGGCACACCTCACCCATGCCCTTCTGGCGGCTGCGTCTCACAACCAAAGCGTCGAAAAGTAAAACAGGAAAACACGAAGGTCTATCGGTGCGAATATGAAGAATAACGAGCACAGACAATCAGCATAAGTTACATAACCCAAAAGCGAAATAATTTCTCGCGCAAATACTTCATTCCCCATTAACCACGAGACAATCAACACTAAATATAGCAGTCCCTACCGTTTAATAGTAAACATCCACCATCAACGAAAAAACAAAGAAAGAAAGAAAGAAAGAATGAAAGAAAAAAAAAACATCAACGAAAAACAAAGTAAAGAAAGAAAAGAGAATGAAAGAAAAAAGAAAAAGAATGGCATGATGTTCCGTAACGAACAAAACAAAAAACGCGTCTACTCCCCTCCCCTTCCCCCCTCCCCTCCCTGCCGAAGGACCGCCTGAGGATCCCGGGCAGATGAACGGGAAGCTCGTCGAAGGATCCCTCCCACGGCGGCCACGCCCCTGGCCCGCCTGAGGATTCCCTCCAACACTTCCTGTATTTCTCGTTTTCCTTCCCCGCGTCGCTCCTTCTCGTTTGGTTGTTAGCCTGTCGTTTACACCAAGGAGTCCCTTGCCCATTTGCCGCACACAGGGAGCGAGCCATTAAGCGCGTCCACCCGACACACCTTGCAATATATGCAAAACCAGCTCCTGCCTCTCAGCCTCGCCTGTGGATCTCCCAAGTGGCGGTCCGCGTCACTCGCCAGCATGGCCCGGCTGTCGACACCCTCGTCGAAACGGTCTTTCTTTCCATTCCCGTTCTCGTGTTCTTATCTTTCCTCTAATAATACTCTCTCTCTCTCTCTGTCTGTCTGTCGCCCTCTCTATTTCCCTCTCCCTCTTCCCCTCTCCCCTACCCCTCTCTCTCTATTTCCCTCCCCCTCTTCCCCCCTCTCCCTCTCCCTCTCTCTCTCCCTCTTCCCCCTCTCTCTTTCCTCCCCCCTCTCTCTCTACTTCCCTCTCTCTTCCTCCCCCCTCTCTCTCTCCCCCTCCCCAAATGCGTGCAGTACGTGAACCACCCAACCGTTCATAAACAAGTAACTGAGCCCCACAGCCGTTTCAACAAGCATTGCTTTCTCGGCCGACGCAAGCACCGAGGTCCTGTTCGCTTGTCAACGCGTTTGTCTCTGTCCACCCAGCCTCGCCAGGCACTCCAGCACCTTCTGCAATTCTCACTTCATTCACTAAAACGGCGAAAACGTTGTGCTTGTGTAGTTCCCAAAATAACCTGGTTTACTAATTGCTAAATTGCTTAATAGTGTCGGCCAAGTCTTTAAACGTGAGCTCGTGTGTTTGTCGGTTTGTGCGTGTGTGTGTATGTCTGTCTGTGGTTATGTCTGCTTGTGGCTATGTCACTGAATGTCTAGGTCTTGTGTCTATGTCTGTGTATGTGTACATGTTTGTCCATGTCCGTCTATGTCTGTATCTGTATATATACTTATGTATGTGTATATTATGTACGTATACGTCCGTCTATATCTGTATCAGTGTCTACATCTATGTATGTATATGAATGTTCATGTTCGTCTACGTCTGTATGGGTGTGCCTTTCTGACGAGTCCAACCCCCCTCCCCCCTCCGCCCCTCAGAACCAACTAAAAACCAAACAGCTAGTTTCTATTTAGGCTTCAAGAGTAAATCAGTTTCGAACGCAGCCCAATACTTTCTTCACACTGCTTGGCTATTTTCTGACACTCATAACAACACACTTTTCACTCAAAAGTACTTACACAACATCGCATAAACATTCCACTAACTCTCCTCCAAGTCAACAGTTCGAATCTCGTTCCCGTGAGAAATCAAAACAAAAGCAAAATCAAAGAATTAAATTTCCTTTTCCGGTTAACGATCCACTCCAGCCTACTTAACCGAAGAGAGAAAAAAAAAATCCACTCCAACTGATAAAAATTCATAACAATGGCTCCCCCCCTCTTTGCCCGTGTCAGTCAGCAGGGTGCCGCCCCCCTCCCCCCTCCTCCTCCTCGCCCCACTCGCCTGTCGGAGCCACGGCCGCCGTCGGGGCAGAGCAGGGAGGGAAACTAAGCATCGAAGACTCTCGAGAAACTAACGGAATATTTGCATAAAACACCGCTATATTATTTATCTTCGAGTCGCAAACACACACACACCTTTAGACATGAGAAAGAGAAAGAGAGATGAGAGGGAGAGGAGAGGGAGAGAGGGAGGGAGGAGAGCGAGAGAGGGGGAGGAGGGAGAGAGGGAGGAGAGGGAGAGAGAGGGAGTGAGAGAGAGAGAGAGAGAGAGAGAGAAGGAGAGAGGGAGAGAAGGAGGGAAGGAAAGGAGGGAGGAGGAGAGGAGGGACGGAGGGAGAGGATAGAGAGAGCAAAAAGATAGAGAGAGAGAGAGAGAGCAAGAAAGATAGATAGAGAGAAGAGAGAGCAAGATAGATAGAGAGAGAGAGAGAGAGCAAGAAGATAGAGAGAGAGAGAGAGCAAGAAAGATAGACGCACACAGAGAAACAGAGAAAGAAAAAGAGAGAGACAGAGTACAGTTACTTCACGACATAAAGCAACGGCGAACCAACAAAAACAAAAGGAAGACGAACTCCCGCATGAGAAAGCCGGATATTTTTTCTTTTTTTCAGTTATACAACCGATAATTTTTTTTTCTCGTGATCAGGACCAGAATTCGTTTGACGTAACCTCCCCCTCCCCCTCCCCTCCCCCCCACGCCAACCCCCCCCCCACCCCCCCTCGCCGGATACACTACCGTTGCATCAGCCACTGCAACATTCCTGTCCCGACTCAGTGGGCCGGCTCCGTGCATTTTACGTGTCTGCTCGCAACGCCACTCGTCGGAAGGCAACCAGTGATTTAGGGCCGCCATCTTGTCAGATCCAGCGATTTTGGGCCGCCATCTTGTCAGATAATAATAAAAAAAAATATATATACATCAGGGAAAAAATTAGGCAGCCAGTGATTTAGGGCCGCCATCATCTTGTCAGATAATAATAAAAAAATATATACATCAGGAAAAATTATGAAGACACATCACGATGCGTTTAAAAACATGTCTAACTCATTCGTCCTACGTCCAGAGACAACCGTCGAAAATAAAAATCAAACAAATAACAAAAAAGTCGAAGTAAACAAGTGAAACAAAATAATAAAGACTGCAGCTCCACACCTCCCCCCACCCAACCCCGCCCACGCCCCAACACCGGCACCGGCTTCCAGCGACGCCCTTCCCCATGCACACCGAGTCACGCCACTCGCCACTTCACGGTTATTCTGCTTCCCCACAAATCCCCTGTACACATGGCCGTGCACTGCCGCTCTCCCCGCCGTCGGGTTCTCTCTCTCTTCCCTCTTTCTTGTCCTACACCGCGGTATTTTGGATCTGTGTTTTCTTCAAGATTATTCGCTTTACCTAGGCTTATTTTTCTGGTGTTGTCTTTCTCTTCTTCGTCTCTCTCTTTCTTTCTCTCTCTCTCTCTCTCTCCCTCCTTCCCTCTCTCTCTCTCTCTCCCCTCTCCCTCCCTCCCTCTCTCTCCCCCTTTCTCCCTCCCTCCCTCTCCGTCTCCCTCTCTCTCCCTCCCTCCTAGCCTATGGCTACAATAGCATTCCCTTCCCAAAGTCTTCCATGTGCTATCTACAACTGTTGCTTCAATAAATTCCTCTAAGCACAATAATCAGAGTCGTCCTCGGGAGGCTACCAACGACCCTCCTCACCCCCCCCCCCCCGCAGAAGAGGGGGGATGAAAGGCCCTCTTCAACTCCCCATATAATACAGAGGGATAATAAATGCACACACGGTACAATGACCACTCGTAATTTATCATTCGCCGATTCGTAGCTTTGTTATTTTCCTTCACCCTTTTCTTTCTCCGTCTCTTTTCATGAGCCTATGATGAGACTCTCGCCTTTCAGCGCTCCTTCCCACGTTCGACAAGGAATGAATTTTCTCGTCTGGTGCGCTTGTCGTTCTTCATTTTTCTTTCTCCTGTTCCAGTCTCTTTCCCCCCTCCCTCCCCCTCTCTCTCTCACTCTCTCTCTCACATACCTCTCTCCTCTCACTCTCTCTCACTCTCTCTCTCTCTCTCTCACACACACACACACACTCTCTCTCTCTCTCTCTCTCTCTCTCACACACACACACTCTCTCTCTCTCTCTCACACACACACTCCCTCCTCCTCCCTCCCCCTTCCTCCCCTTTCTCCCTATAGCCAGCGTTCACCCTCCTCCCCTTCCCCTTTTAGCGTCCCTTCCCCCTGGCACTTCGCATTCCCTTCGACCCACCCTCCAGGGCCCCCCTCCCTTGTCCCCAAACAAAACATTCTTCACACAGGCTTCTGGGAATGTGCAATAAATACCATTCTGGAGCCAAGCAGGTCCTGGGAGGGAAAACATGGTTCCTTTTCTCCTCCTGCAGACCGTCGGGACTGAAGGGGTGTTGTTGGGGGGGGGTTGAGAAGAGCAGGATGAGAGGAGGAGGAGGAAGGAAAATCCTGAACCGGTAGATGACACGGTTTAATGCTCTGGAATTCCGCATTCTTCAAACGAGATATCATGAGGTATTTTCAAACGGGGCTCATACACTCCGACACCAAGTGCACATTATGGAGACGTGATGGAAATCAATAAAAACGTTAGTTCGATAAAACGCTATTGATCACACTGGCGATACTTATTCATGTTGAATAAAATAAAGAAACATTGACATTTCGTGTTAACTGAATTGGTGCCTTTCTAGAAAAAAATATCCAAGCACTTTCTTCTCTTCAATATGTCTATCTGTGTCTATCTGTCTGTCTGTCTAGTTATTCATCTATCTATCCATCTATCTGTCTGTCTGACCTTCTCCCAAACATTATTTTCATTTAATAACGCATTAGAAAAATAAATTCAGAAAGCATATGTGTGTGTATGTACATGTGTATGTGTATACGTATATGTATATATGTATACGTATATGTGCATGTGCATGTGCATGTGTATGTGCGTGTGTGTGTGTGTGTGTGTGTGTGTGTGTGTGTGTGTGTGTGTGTGTGTGTGTGTGTGTGTGTGTGTGTGTGTGTGTGTGTGTGTGTGTGTGTGTGTGTGTGTGTGCGCGCGCGCGCGTGCGAGAGTATATTATCCAATATAGGCCTATATGCCCAGTCATTCTGGCCAGCCTGCTTCCTCCCTCGCCCCTTCCTTACCCAACCCGCCCGCAGCTACAACAAACCCTAACCCTACCACACTAGAATCCCAAACCCAACGAAGAGCTTTGATTCAAGCAGCGCCCAGCCTCTCCTCCGCGCCCACGCCCCCCTTCGTACGTGCGCGGGCGAGGGCGAGGCACCAATTGAAGTTCATTCATAATGTCCACGACGGCTCCGCTCTCCCTGCTGCATCTTTTGACAGCTCTGTTTGCGCTCGCTCTCGCCTGCCAACGCCCGGGTAGTTGTAAAAGCAATGACGATAATTCTTAACTTCATGAAAAATTCCCAAAAGCGCTAAAAAAAAAGACCCTGTAGCCCAAGAGTAAATAACTTTCATTCACACTGAAGTTATTTAGGTGCCTTTGCGTCTCCAGAACGAATTGGTCTCCCAAGGACTGGCGGGGAATTTCCTTATTAACACCTTAAAGGCTCTGGCCGTCCGCAAAGAGTGCCAGTGCAAGGGTAGTGGGGGAGGGGGGGGTCGTAACCCTATTAGCGTGATGAAGGAAGTTTCACGTCTACTTAAGTGGCGCCATGACGTAAGTTACAAGGAAATTATCCAATGTATTTTATTGAGAGTAACACGCTCCCTTCCTTCCCCCTCGTGGAATAAATACCCAGTGTATGGTGGAGATAATGAAATGTAATTTATTTTCGTAATAAACGAAGAAGGAAATTAAATTCCTCACGAAAACTTACCTTGCTGAAGAATGACAGCTATCAGTGCCGTAGCTTTTAGGTTATCTGCTGTTATGGCCATGGCTGAGTGTTGGTGTCACAGGAGGTCGTCGGGAGTTATTTGACAGTCAGAGTAAGTTCCACAATTTAGAGCAAAAGTAACACTGCCGAAATCTGTCAGAGGACGAGCAGTTTAGTCAAAAGACTCGAAATTATAGGAATGAACGATTATCAAAGGCAAAAACTGTTTTAGTTACTGTAACATCTAGATAGATAAGCAAAAACACTTCAGAAAAGTGAGGCTAAAATTATTTTCGTATCAGGAAGGCGTGTCAAAAGCGTTTTTAAAGATGAACTGCCAACCCCTTTAACTGTGTCAAACGATTTCTTCTACCGAAAAAGAACTACAAAACTCGATTTTCTCATCTGCCAAAAGACAATATATTTCTAAGGCAAATAACTTATCCGAAAAAGAGAGAATGACAAGCGTGATTTCAGCAGAAAAGGAACCAAAACACAAATCGCTGGTTTCGTTTTCGGATCGCACAGCGTGGTTGCCTCATGCTCTCCGACTCAACCTTTCATAATTCACAAAAAGAGCAGAGTCTGGCAAGATTTTCAATATGCTCCTCCCT
>NW_020871124.1:136170-141170 GCF_003789085.1 Penaeus vannamei
AACATTAAAGTTAGCTTCACAATTCATTAGATGTTAATCAGTTTACTCGAAATTTACCAATTTTTATCAAAGAAAACACTGTCAAATAGATCATAAATACGGAAAATCTGGAACCTGATTTAGTAAAGTAATTGGAAAAGCAAATAGATTTCAGCAAATGTTCTTTTTAATACCCGAAAATAATATTATGAAGTGACGTTCCTCTTCATGCTGCTCGTCCTAGTCAACAGCATTCTTTCAGCCGATGACGAAAAAGCGGAGAATCTGACACGTACGACGCAGCAAATCCCATGCAGGATTCCAGAAAAAATAATAAAGAATAAAAGACTATGTGATGAAATGCAAATGAAAATATGAAGTGAAATAGAGTTTCGATAGCATTATCAGGCTCGGAGTCACTGCTTTATGTATGTATAAATGCGTATATTTGGATGAATATTCTAATATCTTCTCTCTCTCTTCTCTCTCTCTCTCTCTCTCTCTCTCTCTCTCTCTCTCTCTCTCTCTCTCTATATATATATATATATATATATATAATATATATATATATATATATATATATACACACACATACAGACTCGCACACGTATATATATGCATATATACATTTATGTATTGATTAAATGTATGCGTCTGTTGTGCTTAAGGTTTCAAGATTTTATTTCGATATCGGTTTCCGTGGAACGCCTTGCAAATTAGAGACCGGTAACTGCATTGGTCGGGGTGTTTAATACAGTTCCGAGACGCCCTTCCATTTCTTCAAGGAACCGAACGGGTGGTTTCAGCGGCTGTGCAGAGAGGTCGAGAAAGGTCTTGGTTATAGAATACCAGATTTTCCTCCCGTGGATTAAAGAGAAAGGTCTTGGTGATAAAATAATAGATTTTTATTACGTGGATTGAAGTACACATTAACCCGAATTATCAATCGCTTAAACAAACCCCATGGATACAGGAGACCAGGAGTGAAAAATTATTAAGAAAAAAGGTAGACCCCCTTCCATTTCTTCAAGGAACCGAGGATGGTTTCAGCGCTGTGGGCAGAGAGGTCGAGAAAAAGCTTGGTTATAGAATACCTAGATTTTCCTCACGTGAATTGAAGTATACATTAACCCGAATTACCAATCGCTTAAACAAACCCATGGAACAGGGACACCAGGAGTGAAAAAATGATTAAGAAAAAAAAAAGTAGGAAGGTTAGAACCCCCTTTCCATTCCTTCAAGGAACCGAGGATGTGGTTTCAGCGGCTTTGCAGAGAGGTCGAGAAAAAGCTTGGTTATAGGAATACTGGATTTTCCTCACGTGGATTGAAATATATACATTAACCCGAATTATCAATCGCTTAAACGAGAACCGTGGATACAGGAGACCAGGAGTTGAAAAAATTATTAAGAGAAAAACAACCAAGCAGTTACCGAGACCCCCTTCCATTTCTTCAAGGAACGAACGTGTTGTTTTTTTCAGCGCTTTGCAGAGAGGTCGAGAAAGTCTTGGTGGAAATAGAAATACCTGGAATTTTCCTTCCCACGTGGAGTTAAGTATACATTAACCGATAATTATTACAAGATTGCGCTTAATTAAACGGAGAACCGAATCGGACACAGAGACCAGAGTGAAAAGAAATGATTAAGGAAAAAAGGGTAGAGCCCCTCCATATCCTTCAAGGAAACCGGGAATGTGTTTCAGCCGCCTTTGGCAGAAGACTCGTCGAGAAAAAGCTTGGTTACTTTTTTTAAGAATGAATAGTGAATACCGGATGCCTTCAGCGTGAAAGTAAGTAATACATTTAACACCGAATTATCCAATCGCCTAAAACAAGTTAGCATATAGATACAGCCACACCAGTAGTGTGAAAAAATGATTTTAAGAAAAAAAGGTAGACTCTGGCCGCCAAAATTTCTCCAACCCAAGACCCCCTCCATTCGTCAGAACCGAAGCACTGTGCGTTTCACGGCCTGTTGTTTAGAGAGGTCGAGAAAAAAGCGTGGTATAGGCAATACCGGATTTCCTCACGTGGAGATGGAAACCAGTACACAATCTAACCCGAATCAAATAAGCGCTTAAACAAAACCCCCATTGCGGAACAGGAGACCAGGATGTGAAAAATACATGGTTATTAAGAAAAAAAGAGACCGCCCTTCCATTTCATTCATAGGAACCGAGCATGTTTTTAGCGGCTTGGCCAGAGAGGTCGAGAAAAAAGCTTGGTTATAGAATACTAGATTTTCCTCACGTGAATGAAATAATTTGAAGTACACATTAACCCGAATTATCAAATCGCGCTTTAAAAAAAGAACCATGGATACAGGAGGACCAGGAACGTTGGAAAAAATGAATTAAGAAAAAAAAGTTAGTTATAGGAGCCGCCGCCAACAGTGAAAGCACGCAACGCTAGATACGGGTCGACAGGGCGCCATTACACCATGTCACGGCCAATAGGGGAGACAGGAAGGGGAGGCCGGACAAGGGGAGGAAGGGAAAGGTTTAAAGATGGATGAGCGTTGGAGAGAAAAAGAGGGGGAACAGATCGAAGGAGAAACGCACGCACACACGCAGAGGAAAGATGAGAGAGAGAGAGAGGAGAGGAGAGAGGGAGGAAGAGGGAGAGGCGACGAAAGGAGAGGGGAGTAGGGGAGAGGGAGAGGGAGGGTGAGACACGAACACTACAGAATTGAATCAATACTAGAGGCGACGAGAGGAACAGAGGAGAGGAGAGGAGAGGAGAGAGCAAAGAAGAAGGAGAGAGAGAGAGAGAGAGAGAGAGAGAGAGAGATTAGATAAGATAGAGAGAGAGAGAGAGAGACGAGAGAGAGAGAGAGAAGAGAGAGGAGAGGGAATGGTGAGAGAGGGAAAGAGACTGATGAGCGAGAGACATGTGGATGAGGGCATAGGTGGATCTAGAGATAGAGATAAAGACTAGATAGATAGCCAGACAAGAATAGATAGAGATAGAAGAAATGAAAGAGAAGAAGTGGTCGTGCGCATTCAGACAAATAGGCAACCTGCTGTAGAAGTCTGGACAAAATATATCTTTGATGAGAAGGCAAGACAAAAACCAGATTCTAGAACCATTATATATAGCTCACAATAATGTAGAATGATAAATGCTTAATTTCAGCACCAGCACCCCAGGTGCTAATGCTATTGTGATACAGGAAAACAGTACATATACTTTCTGCGACCTATTAAATTGGGTCGTGTACGAGATAGCAAACATAATCATAAAGCGATGTCAGTGATTAAGTCTCTCTGTAATTGCACAGCTCGGGATCCGTTTAAAAATTCTGGTTGGCGTCAGTTTCAGAGCCCTGAAAGGATTTCCGTAGAATATACAACGCATGTTATATCTTAAAGAGAGAGAAGGAGAGAGAAAAACGAGAGAGGAGAAGAACGAGATCGAAGAGAGAGGAGGAAGGGAGAGAGAGGAGTAGCCAGCATTGAAGACGAGAGACCGAGGAGAGAAGAGACAGAGAGAGAGGACTGTGAGAGAGCATGCATGAGAGTGGAGAGAAGAGATGAGAGACGAGAGAGAGAAGACTACGTCCCAATATCTCTAAAAACGTTAGTGTATTTTTCCAGTATGAACATAATGCTTGCACCATTAGCAGAGTATCGCTCTTGATTAAATTACTTCCTTCTCTTTATGTACAGTTGCAAGGGCACACCTTTGCAGGCTTGCTCGTATAAACACTTTCATACGATAAAAATGTCTGCCTGTTAATTAGCGCATAAGGTGAAGCATATAAGGTACGCCAATATATAATCACAGTCCCACGACCTAATTGCATGTAATGGAAAGAGGTCGAATGGGCTGTTGCAACCTTGACCAGACGTGGGAACACAGTCCACAGGTGGGAGATATAGCCTTACCTGTTGACCCTCATTAACAATACTTCCCTCTGGAATCCAAGACCGTCCAATAAAAACAAAAACAAAAACAAAAAAACTTGGAAACATATCCTTTATATGCGATTATATACGTGTGCACTGAAGCTGTATCATATCTTTCGTGTGTAATGAATACCACACTGTTGCATAGATTTGGAATTCCTATATTATTAGTCGTTCACGAATCCGAGACAACGAAAAGAAAGCAATGGGAAGCACGCACAACGACCGTCATCTATGGCCATATAACTTCCCTTCCCATGGAGGAGTTAAGATGTCTTGAGATACATTTAGATAAGGCAGAGAGGGAGGGAGAGAGAGAAGAGGAGAGAGGAGAGGAAATGGGTCTTAGGCGAGGGAATACGAGGGTTTGAGGGAGAGGAGAGGAGAGGGAGAGGGAGAGGCTAAGAGGAGAAAGCAGGAGAGAGGAGGAATGTGGAGAGAGAGGAGAGAGAGAGAGAGGGAAGAGGAGAAGAGAAGAGAGAGAGAGAGAGAAGAGAGAGAGACTGAGAAGAGAGAGAGAGAAAGAGAGAGAGAGAGAGAAGGGAGGAAGGAGAGAGAGAGAGAGAGAGAGAGAGAGAGAGAGAGAGAGAGAGAGAGGAGAGAGAGAGAGAAGAGAGAGAGAGAGAGAGAGAGAGAGAGAGAGAGAGAGAGAGAGAGAGCGAGGGAGAGAGAGAAGAGGAGAGAGAGAGACGAGAGAAAAGAGAGAGGAGAGAGAAGGGGAGAGAGAGAGAAAGAAGGAAGAGAGAGACTATTCGAGACAACGAAATCTTCGTAGATTAAGACCCTTTAATTCGCAGAATATAGAACTGAGACTATTTCCAACACATCAACATAGATAGATATTTAGAAAGGAATGTGGGAAACAAAAATCACATAGAAAGAGGTGAAATAAGTCAAGAGAACAGGTAAGAAATGCACAAAATGTGTGACCGGAATGCCAACCGTCCACAGAACACGTGAACAGGTGTACCCAGGGTTTTGCTTTGTACAAATGTGTCTCTATATCGCTTTATTAGTTACTAGAATCGCTATTTTAAGCTTCATTGTAATTACTGGTAGTATTAGCTTTTAAAATATATAAGAGAGTTGGTAATGTTTTTAGTTTCAAAAC
>NW_020871124.1:148670-151170 GCF_003789085.1 Penaeus vannamei
CTCAGGTAATTACGAAAAGCAAGACATCAAAAGCATCTTGTAGCTTCCTAATATGCATTTTTTTTTTTCTCAATGGCGCGCGAGTTTATTTATCTCTTCATCTGGCGGTACAAAAATCTTCAAAGCGAGAGGGAAAATATCTTGCAGGGAACTCTCTCTCTCCTTTTCTCTCTCTTTTTTTCTATTTTTTTCAATTTTAATTTATTATTTTTTGTATATAAGATGAATACCAAGATTTCCCAAAGAAACTTTAGTCCATTTTGCAAAGTTGTTAGTCAGTTAGAACAGCACTATGCATATTCTTGAGGACATTCATAGAATCACACAAACACACACACACACATAAACACACACGTACACACACATGCACACGCATGTACATTTATACATATACAGTATATATATGAATGTAAATATATATATATATATATATATATAATATATATTATATATATATATATATATATATATATATTATACATACATACACACACACACACACACACACACACACACCACACACACACACACACACACACACACACACCACACACACACATACACACATACATATATATATATATATATATATATATATATATATATTATATATATATATACATATATATACTACCACAACATATATAGTATACACACAAAATTGTACACACATGGATGTATATATATTATATATATATATATATATATATATATATATATATATATATATATATATATATAAATATATATATATATATATATATATATATATATAATATATATATATATATATATATATATATATATATATATATATATATATATAATATATATATACATACACGCACACACACAACACACACACACACACACACACACACACACACACACACATATATATATATATATATATATATATATATATATATATATATATATATATATGTGTGTGTGTGTGTGTGTGTGTGTGTGTGTGTGTGTGTGTGTGTGGTGTGTGTTATATATATGATATACATGCATAATAATATATATGAATGTATCATTATCTATATGTATAAATGTAAGAATGAGTATGAAACTTCACAATCCAAGAGATGTATTTGATGTTTCTATCATATCTGCGTCAGAAATACATGCTTATAAAATCGGTTAAATATCTCTTTTATTGTAAAGATATTAATTTTCATCCATACCTTTTTTGTACATTTGCCGCAATGCATACGATTCTTCTATATCTATGTATCTTTCTCTCTATCTCTATATCTGTCTATCTGTCTCTCTATCTATCTATATTTAACTATCTCTCTGTCTCTCTATCTATATATAATCTGTCTTTATCTCTCTATATATCTTTCTCTTGTCTATCTATCTGTCTCTCTCTCTCTCTGTCTCTCTGTCTATCTATCTGTCTCTCTGTCTATCTATCTTTCTCTCTGTCTATCTATCTGTCTCTCTGTCTATCTATCTGTCTCCCTATCTATCTATTTTTCTATCTATCCATCTATCTGTCTCTCTGTCTATCTATGTATATAATGCTAGTCATGAACGAGGCTCGAGCGAAATATCTGAATCGAAAGTTCCCTGAATAAAAGATGCAATACTCGACCTTTCGTGTCGCGTCTCTAAGGAATACCACTATTGTTCATCTGGCGACTGTAACATTAATTCAGTGTAACGTATGGCAGGAGATGAGCCGAGCTATGGACTCAAGTTCATAACTGAGGCAGAGACGGTCTGCAGCTTAATGGACGTCACTCGAAGCAGAGATATCCGAGCATTTATCGATTATGTTCATCGATATAAGTATGAAGGACACCTGCAGCTATACGTCACGAGGCAGAGACGCCGGGGCTGTGAACGTCACCTACGAGGCAGAGGACGGCCCTGAGCTATGACGTCACTGAAGCAGAGCGCCGAGGCTATGACGTCACCGGTCAGAGACGTCTGAAGCTATGACGTTCACTCGAAGGGCAGACACGCCTAGTTATGACGTTCACCGAAGCCAGAGACGCCGAGCTATGATGTCGCCGAAGGCATGAGGACGCCGTTGCTATCGACGTCACCATGGCATGAAGGACGCTACGAGCTGTGACATCATCGATAAGCAGAGACGCTGAGCTATGATATACGTCACCTTAAGCAAAGACGCCTGTGAGTCTACTATGACCCACTTCCCATCTACAGCACGAGCACGCCACCACCTCGAGGATTTAAATAAATAACGTCACCGAGGCCGAGACGCCGAGCTGTTACCGTAATCGAAGCAGAGACGTCCTAGACTAAGACGTCACGGAAGCAGAGACGGCCTGAGCATATGACGTCACCGAAGCAGAGATGCCGAGCTATGACGTCACCGAAGCAGAGACACCGAGCTATGACGTTTCAACCGAAGCTAGAGACTAGCCCTAGATAGCTGTGACGTTTCAACCGAGGCTCAAGAGTACTCGCTGAGCTATGACGTCACGTAAGCAGAGACGTTATACTGATGCTATTAGATAAC
>NW_020871124.1:171170-178670 GCF_003789085.1 Penaeus vannamei
TGCGTTTGTGTATACGCCCGTTTCCCGAGCCTCTTTGGAGCCTCTGAGCGCCGGGGATGGGAGCGCGGGCGACCCAACCGGCGGGCGAAGCGAGAATAGCAAATGATTGTTTGCATAATCCAATTGAAGTGTGAATTGCCTGTTACGTAAGGTCGGCTTTAATTACAGTTTGAATGAATACGATCTCACGGAGGATTAATACATATGCCGGGGTTTTTCTTTGCGTGTAATAACGGCTCCCAGAAGGGATGGGACGGCCGGCAGAGGCGGCCATTTCGGAAATTCGAAGGATATTTCTGCAGCAAGGAATTGTTGCCGAACAAGCCATTCAGATTTCTTTCTTTGCAGGTAAGTTACAGAGCCAGTGTTTAACACACACGCATACACACATATAAATTTGTATATATATGTATATGTATGTATATATATTATGAACACACACACTCACATTTGTATACAACACACACACAAATACATATATATAGAGAGACAGAGAGACAGAGGGGCAGAGTACAGAGACAGGCAGAGATAGATAGACAGATGAGCACACACACACATACATATATGGAAGAAAAAAACAATGCACAAACTATATACATACATATGGACAGACACAAATATGTGTCTCTATATCTATATCTCTCTAAGTGCCAAGTTTCCCAACGGCACCAAATGGCATCTTACTTGGGGTCTTTCCTGCTAAGAGAGAGAGATGAGGCAACTTTTGAGGAACATAGAGACCTTGTACAGTGGCGTAAAAAAAAGTCCTTTAATAAACTGAACCTTTGATTCTGTCTTACCCTGTACAAAAAAGTGTGTTATTTGGCGGATGTTCGAAGCGGAATTCGGAACATGCTCGACAAAATTTTTGACAGTTACTGTACTGTACCAGCGCCCTCCTCCAGCACGTGAAGGAGTGGGTTGTGACATGCTCCTTGGAATGCAGAATCCCTTCACAAACATAACCCTTCCTCCTAACAGCTGTTTCAACACTGTTCAGAGAGAAATAACCCATAAGAAATAATAATATAATAAATAATAAATAATATATAATAATGATAATAATAATAATATAATGAATATAATAATATATAATATAATAATATAATAATGATAATAAATAATAGATAATATAATAATAATATAAATAAATAATAAATATATATAATAATATAATAAATAATAAATAATATATAATAATATAATAAATAATTAAATAAATAATAAAATAATAAATATATAATAATATATAAATAATAATGTAAATATAATAATAATAAAATATATATAATATAAGAAATATATAAATAATAATAATATAAATAATAAAATAATAATAATAAATATAATAAATAATAATATAATAATAATATAATAATAATAATAAATAATAATATATAATAAATAATAATAATAAATATAAATAATAATAATAAATAATAATAATATAATAATAATAAATAATAAATAATATGATAATAATATAAGAAATAATACCTTAAGGATTATCGGCAGCGGAACAACCCTTTTCACACATGAATTAGCGTGTTAGCTAACGATTGTTCCAAAAGCATAGGTAGTTCTGTGAAGGAGGAACAGCGGAAATCCCTAATCCAGCGTGTTGCCTTGTTGGGTAAGGTAACCAGAGCTGTAAAACCAAATATTTGATAAGAAGGAAAGGGACGAAAGGGAAAGAATAAACAAACAAGCGTCGATTATTGTTTACACCTTCCCGTTCCCCTTCTGGCTCCTCCGTGGCATTCACAACCGCAAAACAGATGATTGTTTAGCTTATTTCTCTTTCTTTCTTTTACTTTCCAAGATGATTTAGATCACTTGAATCTATGCTTTTTATGCTTTACAGGATTATCAATTATTAAGTGTATGATAAAATATCTATATATTCTCAACGTCATTGTAAGTAATCTATTTACATTCACATTTATGGATTTTGTTTTTGTGTTAGTGGGAAGAAGAAAAGAAAGAATAAAATCAGATAAAACACAAAGTGACACGCCTCGGAACACTGCCAAGAAAATTCAATTAGAGTTAAAATGAATCAAGAACATTAGCAATAAGCATCTACTTTTTGTGTGAATGAGGAATGCTTGTTTCCATTTGTTTTCGTTCATTAGTCTGGTTTCATGCTTTTTAGCGAATTTTCCTGCAGTCACTCTCGCCATTAGCATATGCCCATTACCTATGATTATATATATGTATATATATATATATATATATATATATATATACAACATACACACACACATATATATATTTGCGTATATATGTATAAACACACACACATTTATATACGTTGATAAATGGTATCTTAAGCCACCCACTTCGAGCCCAGGTATATAGTCAACATTTATGAACTAGGTCATCGCAGGACCTCTTAGATGACCTGCCTCGAGACCGTTCTTGAACCTCGACGCCAAAAGACCATCTCGGCATCAGCCTGGGACCTCGAATGGGTTTGTTTATTTACTCGAGTTTCTGGAATCAGCTGATTTTGTTGTCGGAAAGATTTATGCGAGATCGAGGCAGGAAATTAGGATTGCGAGGAAAACGTCATTTCAAGTTTTGATTCGGGCGATTAATGGACGAGAGATGGCGGAGCGCTTGGGGAAGAAAGGACGCTGCACAAAGGAATATCTATCAGTATCTGTATCTGTATTGTGTGTACATATGTAAATGTGTACATATATATATATATACATATATATTATATATATATTTTTTATTTGTATATATATATATTATACATTACATACATATATATATATGTATATATATTATATATATATATATATATATATATATATATATATATATATATTGTATTTATATGTATATATATGCATGTGTATTGCATGTATACATACACACATACACACATATTATATATATATATATATATATACATATATATATATATATATATATATATATATATATATATATATATATGTATATATATATGTGTATATTATATGTATATACATATATATATATATATATATATATATATATATATATATATAATATATATATATATATATAGTATGTATGTATGCACACATACACACACACAGGATTATAAAAAAGGATTTAAGAGAAATGATGAATATGAAATATACATTTACTTAATGTATTTGAATAATATGATTTCCTTTTTTATACAGAATATATAAAACTGCAATTACATGTAAAATAAGAAATATGGTATTAATTAAAGTGTGTTTTAATAAGATACAGTTCAGGTAACCATTGCCAATTAATGAATAAAATATCTCTTCCCTGTACACCTCTTCCCCAACTAAAATAAGTCAATTCGATTATTACACACACACAACACACACACAACACACACACACACACACACACACACACACACACACACACACACACACACACACACACAACACACACACACACACACACCACACATATATATATAATATTATATGTGTGTGTGTGTGTATGTATAATTTATATATATATGGAAATCAATCTATATATATGTATATATGCATATTTATCAATATCCACTATCTGTCTCTTTACCTAATATCTTTCTTCTATCTCCTAAATATCTGTCTATCTATCTAAATATCTTTCTGTCTATTCTACCTAATATCTTTGTCTATCTACCAATATCTTTCTTCTATCTACCTAATATCTTTCTGTCTATTCTACCTAATATCTTTCTTCTATCTCTAATATTTCTGTCTATCTACCTAATATCTTCTGTCTGTTACCTAATATCTTTCTGTCTATCTACCTAATATTTTTGTCTATTACTATCTTCTATCTACTATATCTTTCTGTCTATCTACCTAATATCTTTCTGTCTACTCATATCTTTCTGTCTATCTACCTAATACTATCTACCTAATATCTTTCTGTCTATCTACCTATATCTTTCTATTACCTAATATCTTTCTGTCTATCTACCTAATATCTATACCTAATATCTTTCTGTCTATCTACCTATATCTATCTACCTAATATCTTTCTGTCTATCTACCTAATATCTTTCTGTCTATCTACTAAATTCTCTGTCTGTCTACCTAATATCTTTCTGTCTATCTACCTAATATCTTTCTGTCTATTCTACCTAATATCTTTCTGTCTATCTACCTGAATATCTCTTTCTGTCTCTACCTAATATCTATCTGTCTGTCTACCTAATATCTTTCTGTCTAGTCTACCTAATATCTATCCCTAATATCTTTCTGTCTATCTACCTAATATCTTCTGTCTATCTACCTTATCTATCTATCTATTTCTGTCTATCTACCTAATATCTTTTCTGGTCTACCTAATATCTTCTGTCTATCTACCTAATATCTTCTGTCTATCTACCTAATATTCTTTCTGTCTATCTACCTAATATCTTTCTTTCTATACCTAATATCTTTCTTCGTAATATCTTTCTGCTTTCCCTGTCTGTTCTACCTAAATCTTTCCTCTATTACCTAATATCTTTCTGTCTAATCTACCTATCTCTTTCTGTCTATCTACCTAATATCTTTCTCTATCTACCTTATATCTTTCTGTCTATACCTAATATCTATCTACCTAATATCTTTCTATCTATTACTACTATCTACCTTTTCTGCCTATCTACCTAATATCTTTCTGTCTATCTACCCTAATATCTTTCTGTCTATCTACCTAATATCTTCTGTCTATCTACCTAATATCTTTCTGTCTATCTACCTAATATCTTTCTGTCTATCTACCTAATATCTTTCTGTCACCTAATATCTTTCTGTCTATCTACCTAATATCTTTCTATCTACCTAATATCTTTCTGTCTATCTACCTAATATCTTTCTATCTACCTAATATCCTGTTCTACCTAATATCTTCTGTCTATCTACCTATCTTTCTGTCTATCTACCTAATATCTTTCTGTTCTATCTACCTATCTTCTGTCTTCTGTCTATCTACCTAATATCTTTCTCTATCTACCTATATCTTCCTATTCCTTTTCTGTCTAAAATATCTTTCTGTCTATCTCTATATCTTTCTCTAACCCTATCTTTTCTGTCATCTACCTAATATCTTTCTGTCTATCTACCTTAATATCTATCTACCTAATATCTTTCTGTCTATCTACCTAATATCTTTCTGTCTATCTACCTAATATCTCTCTGTCTATCTACCTAATATCTTTCTGTCTACCTAATATCTTCTGTCTATCTACCTAATATCTTTCTGTCTATCTACCTAATATCTTTCTGTCTATCTACCTAATATCTTTCTATCTACCTAATATCTTTCTGTCTATCTATCTGCTGTCTAATATTCTTGTCTATCTACCTAATATCTTTCTGTCTATCTACCTAATATCTTTCTGTCTATCTACCTAATATCTTTCTGTCTATCTACCTAATATCTATCTGCCTAATATTTTTCTGTCTATCTACCTAATATCTTTCTATCTACCTAATATCTTTCTGTCTATCTAATATCTTTCTGTCTATCTACCTAATATCTCGTCTATCTACCTAATATCTTTCTGTCTATCTTATCTTTGTCTATCTACCTATAATATCTCTATTTCTGTCTATCTACCTAATATCTTTCCTATCTACCTAATATCTTTCTGTCTATCTACCTAATATCTTTCTGTCTATCTACCTAATATCTTTCTGTCTATCTACCTAATATCTTTCTGTCTATCTACCTAATACTATCTAATATCTTTCTGTCTATCTACCTAATATCTATCTACCTAATATCTATCTACCTGTCTATCTACCTAATATCTTTCTGTCTATCTACTAATATCTTCTCTATACCTAATATCTTTCTGTCTATCTACTTAATATCTTTCTGTCTATCTACCTAATATCTTTCTGTCTATCTACCTAATATCTTTCTGTCTATCTACCTAATACCTTTCTATCTATCTATCTATCTACTCTACACGTCCTTCCGAATAGCTGCGTGACACAAGCATCCAACGGCCACCATGGACTTCCGGCTCATATCGCGTCACCTGATAAGCCTCCTTGGGGTCTTCATGCCAAATAAGGAATTATCCCATCGCAGCTGTGTCGGCCACTCGCCTGTCTTGTCGGCCGGAAACCAGAGCCTCGCGATGCACTAGACTCCTGGGTATCGCAAGAGCCTCCTGTGGACGCAAGTTTCCCTTCTCTGGACACCGGAATCCGAGGTTTAAAGAAAAAAAAATATGCCTTTCGTTTACGAGGATCGCTTCAAAAATGGCGCGCAGAGGGATACGAGAAAGGGGAGAGAGGTATTGCATCCGGGAGGTTAAAAAGGGTCGGGAAACTTTCATTAGTTGTTTCAAAGGACGGGGGAAAAATAGACGTAGAAGAAAAAAAAAGAAGGGAGAGAGGGAAAAGAGATGGGACAAGGAGAGGGGGGAAAATAGGAGCCATTGCCAAATTTAGTGCGATCTCATTTGGGGATTTCGCGCCCGGGAAACTGCGGGTGCCGGGGGGGGGGGGGGGGGGGGGGGGGGGGGGGTGGGGGGTATGGGTAGAGTCACTCGGGGAAAATTTACAGAGAAAAATAGGAAACCGGTATAACGAAAAGATAAAAAAAAACAAACGTACACGGAAAAGAGGAGAGTGGCGGAATAAGCGCATGCATTTATTATCAAAATGATACATTGATATAAATCCTCGACTTTGGTGTTTTGTGACCATGATTTAAAATACGAAGTCTGCTGGTCTATTTTAAGACGAACAGTAATATAATCTGTAATAACCTTCTTGTATATGATACTTACATACTAAAGACATTTAGTATATTCTGTAGTATACTTGTCATCAGTATGAAATACGTTAACAAGCTCTCTGCGGAACTACATATAAAATAACAACACAGGTAATATAATTTACAGACGAACAAGATCATGGACAAAACAAGCTGAACACTATTTGGTTTCTGTTTGTGTGTTCAATCTAATGTTTTATTTCACTTAAAAAAAACACCCAGTCAGGAATCTGATTTTTTTTCAGTATTACCATACAAAAAAAAAAAAAAAAAAACTTTAGGGTTGTGGATAAGCCTGTATGTGTACATACAGGCTTATATACATACAACATCCATCTGTTAGTGTTTCTATCTGCATACTTCGACAGATAGCAGTCAGCAGGCAGGAGAAAGACAGACAGACCGACAGATAGACAGACCGACAGACCAACAGGACAGAGACCGAACAGACAAACCGAAAGACATTAATTCTAGACCTTACATAATCGAATTTGGACCGATTTCTCCGCCAGAGGAAAGATATCTCGGTCACAATGGCGGCATTTGGTGTATATCTACTAAAGTGTTGTGTAAGTACATGCTTTGGCTACTCTGCTCTCCTTAAACTCCTGTAGAAATGTCTACTTACTTCGATCAATAGACTTCCGGTGTATCTGCGCGACCGTTAAATTCAAAAGGATTGCAGGTGTTGCCAACTCATGTGCATATGACGGGTAATCGGAATTTGATGGGGGTAGATAC
>NW_020871124.1:198933-201433 GCF_003789085.1 Penaeus vannamei
CCTCTTGCTGGCAATATACTAATAAAACGGTATTGAAAAAAAAAGAATTTCGCTTCATCTAAACCTGTAACGGGAATCACCACGGCTGTGGTGCCCGCTGTGTCGTGATTACTAAATGGCTGATTTGAAATTAAGAATGATTATAATATTCATTTTGATTGCGACGGCAGCTGTGCCTACATCTTCTTCCAATATTTTCATGTCACGGCAAGCTTGTTGATGCAAGTGATTACGGCAAGAGAAGTGAGCCGTGTGCATGCAAAAACTCTTGAAATGGCGTGGAGGGAATAAAGCGTCTGTGCTTAGAGCGGAGGGAGGGGGAGTAGGGGAGGTGTCTCGGGGGTGAAGCAGTGCGGAGAAGGGTGAGAAGGAGCGGGTGAGGGGTGAGGTGAGCGAGAGGGGGGAGAAGGAAGGATGGGCGAGAGGGAGAAGGGTAGGTGAGGGGAGGGGAGCGTGGGCGGAGGGAAGAAGGAGGTGGGTGAGGGGGGAAGGGGGGGGTTGAGAGGGGAGAAGGGGTGGGCGAGAGGGTGAAGGGGTGGTTAAGAGGAAGAAGGGGTAGATGAGGAGGGGGAGAAGGGGTAGGTGAGAGGGAGAAGGGGTAGGTGAGGGGAGAGGGAGAGAGGGGTAGGAGGGAAGGGAGAGGTAGTGGGCGAGGGGGAGGAAGGGAGAGAAGCAGCCACGTGCTCAAAAGAGGGGACAGCAATACAGTACGTTGGGCTGACGCAGCAAGAACACACACAGACCGATCTCTCCTGGGATAGAATGTTGATCAATTAAAAAAAAAAGACGAACCGAAAGCAAATATAACGTAGCGCAACTACTGATATCGAGCAATACCCAAGAATGACACATTACCCTTTTTTGCTTAAACGGTCCTGTTGAAAGCGCAGATGTGCAATGAGAAACGGAAGAAGGCATCCTGGGGGGGGGAGGTAAAGAAAGAGAGAGAACGCCCTGGTTGAAAGGAAAAGAAAATCAAGAAGACGGGAAATCGCGTATGAATATGTAAATCACAACATATCGAGAATTACAAACTCCGTGATGCTCCGCCCCCCCACCCCTACCCCCACTGAGAGGGAGAGTGGAAGGAGAGAGCGAGAGGGGGGGGGGCGTCGATTGGTATTGTGAAAGGGGGTTAAGGGAACTGTGGAGGAACGAGGCTGAGAGTATGTAGTATGCATACACATATGCAGATATCATTAATCCTATCCATCAATTAATCAATCAATATATACATATATATAGATAAATATATATACACAGTATACATATATGTATATATATACATATAACAGTAATATATACTATATATAATATATATATATATATATATATGTATATATATATACTATATATATATACTAGGTTATATATATATTATATATAGATATATATATATAATAGCCATGTAACTAGACATATATATATGTATGAATTAAAGATATTATTGATATATATATAATATTATATATAGTTTATATATACTGACAATAAATATAATATATCTATATATATACACATATACCCCCATATATCCTCACCCTTACCTATTTAATTACTTCTACTTTGAGGTGATAATAGTGATTCAAATAAAATAAGAAACGTACAATATGATTTTATTAATACTGATTTAAAAACTGTATTAAGTATTTCTAGGATTATTACTTGTATTACTATACTACTGCAAACATTTATTATTAAATGTAAGAATAATAAATAAACTATTATATATATATTATATAGTAATGCTTTCTAAAAATAATACCCCCTTTCCCAATTATTAAATAATCGAGGTAGTTTTCTATATATACCGGCGCCATCTAGTTATGATTCTGTATTACTCATATAGCAATCTAGTATATCACTGTATACCCTCTACACACATTCTCTGTTATTAGTTATAGGAGTTGATACGGTTATTATTATAACATATACTATCTATCTTTTGTTATGTCATATTCAAGAAACTAAAGGTATATATAGAGACGAAATATAAAGGATACAACTTATATATACTGTTTTAAATATAAATTGATTACAGAAATGCATCGTATAATATATACTATAGTGAGTTGTCTTATCCATATATTCATATAGTGAAATTAATACTAATAATTAATCACGTACGTTACACCATACAGAACATTTATTACCCTTAATTTGAGAATCTGATATATGACTTTGGTTATTATAATCCTAATTGTACATATAAATAATCGGTTCATAATATTTAAACATGATAAATTACTTCATTATGGAATGATCATTTATAGTTTATATCCAGTAGTATATGCATGACAGTATATATATAATATTACGGATAGCAAATTTCCCCATTCCCTGCACGTCATTTCCCTCATTTCTGATACATACCATATAGTGACGTGATAACGCCATAATAAATCCTTTTAAATTCATAATATATGCGGCAAATATACTATAAATTAAATACCACACACACACTGTTTCTTTTTTGATGTTTGTATACCTGCGGTATGAT
>NW_020871124.1:213933-221034 GCF_003789085.1 Penaeus vannamei
CCTCCTGCTCCCTCCTCGGCTCCTCCTCCTCGCTTCTCGCTCCTCCTGCTCCGCGTCTCGGCTCTCCTGCTCCCTCGCTTCTCGGCTCCTCCTCTCCCTCGCGTCTCGGCTCCTCTCTCCTCGCTTCTCGGCTCCTCCTGCTCCCTCGCGTCTCGGCTCCTCCTGCTCCCTCGCGTCTCGGCCTCCTGTCTCGGCTCCTCCTGCTCCCTCGCGTCTCGGCTGCTCGCTCGGCTCCTCCTGCTCCTCGGTCTCGCTCCTCCTGCTCCCTCGCGTCTCGCTCCTCCAGCCTCCTGCTCTCTTCTCGGCTCCTCGCTTCTCGCTCCTCCTGCTCCCTCGCGTCTCGGCTCCTCCTGCTCCTGCTCTACCCTCGGCTCTCGGCTCCTCCTGCTCCTCGCGTCTCGGCTCTCCTGCCTCGGCTCCTCCTGCTCCCTCGTCGCTGCTCGCTCTCGGCTCCTCCTGCTCCCTCGCGTCTCGGCTCCTCCTGCTCCCTCGCTTCTCTGCCCCTCCCTCGCTTCTCGGCTCCTGCTCCCTCGCGTCTCGGCTCCTCCTGCTCCCTCGCGTCTCGGCTCCTCCTGCTCCCTCGCGTCTCGGCTCCTCCTGCTCCCTCGCGTCTCGGCTCCTCCTCCGCAAGCACGGCCTCGATCAGCGAAACGGCTCTTTTATCGCTCAAACAAATACGTGTTGATGGCTAAAGAGCAGGACAGACGAAGCATACAAGCCGAGATGAACCAAGAAAAAAAAAATGATATAAAGTCGTGAGTAAAACTGAAATTAGCTCTTTTCGTATAAGTAGATAAACAAACAAACAAAAAACAAAGAAACAAACAAACAAAAAAAACGACCAGAGATCCATGTCAATTCGAAAGGCCACAGTGACTGACTGATAATGCATATACATAAATATTTTCAAAATAAGATAAATATTTTTTCTGATCTTCTGCCAGAACCGCGACGGAAAGAGGAGACCGGACAGCAGACGAAGAGAGGAAACGGAACACAAAACGAAGAACACAGACAAGGGACCGAATAAACGTAATATCTTCTGTATGCAAAAAAGGCGACAAAGGGAAACTGCCTATTTATGATCGCAATGGGAATACAAGGATTTCTTCCTCTTTCTCCTGCCTCTTCCTCTCTTCACTCTTCCTTTTCCTCCTTCTCCTCTTCCTCCCTTCTGCCTCTTCCTCTCCTCCTTTTCCTCCTTCTCCTCTCTCTTCTCTCTCCATTTTCTTTCCTTTCCTCTCCCGCCTCTTCCCCTCCTCTCACTCTTCCTCTCCTCTTTTCCTCCTCCTGCCTCTTCCTCTCCTCCTTTTTCTCCTTCTCCCTCTTTCCCTCCCGCCTCTTCCTCTCTCCTCTTCCTCCCCTCCTTTTCCCTCTCCCTCTTCCTTCTTCCTCTTCTCCCTCCTTTTCCTCCTTCTCCCTGCCTATTTATGATCGCAATAGGAATAGGATTTCTGCCGAGGCGCCTGTGTCCTGATGCCATAGGATGTAGCTCAGGCAGGAGGGAGACCATGACAGGACCTTCCTCTTAGAACAGACATACATGACAAAGCATCAATACACAGATTGTATGGCTAAGGTTATCAACACCTTTATTAGAAAAGTTGACCAAAATGTTGTTTAAAATAAAGGTGTGAATGAAATTAGCGAGATCTGATTAATCCTCAGCCAATCAGCGTCATCAAGTATGCTGTTATTTATAATTGCTTGGATTTAATTAGATACTAGTTGATACACTATAGGGATATGTAACAGATATATGTAAATTCGTAACGATATTCATAACTACCGTCATCCCACTCGATAAAAGAAGCTTGATATTTTAAAAAATTCGTTCGTGACTAAAAGACACAGAGAGAGAGAGAGAGAGAGAGAGAGAGAGAGAGAGAGAGACAGAGAGACGGACAGCAGACAGACAGACGGAGACGACAGACCCAGAGCCAGACAAACAGACAGCCAGCCAGACAGACAAAGACAGACAGACAGACAGACAGACAGACAGCCAGTCAGACAGACAGACAGACAGCCAGTCAGACAGCCAGCCAGACCAGCCAAGAACAGCCAGCCAGCCAGCCAGCCAGACAAACAGACGGACGGACAGACAGACAGAGAAAGACAAACAGAAAATGCATTCGTTCGGTGTAACTACCGCCAGACGAGGGCCGCCCCTGACGAATAACCCTTCTATGAACGCCAATAAGGACTTCATTAATCCATTTCCTCGAGACTTGAGCTTCGTTTCCGAGAAAATGGAGCTGTTTAAGCCTCTATTCATGGTTTACGACCCACGCAGCTTCTGACGATCCTTCGAGACGTCTGTGCGATTCCTAAACAACTTTTGGGAGCAGAAGCAATCTTTAATCAGGCATTTTGCTCGTTTTCGTTGGTTTGGAAACGATTCGTTTGTGTGTTTGGACGGTAGTCTGTTCGTTATGTGTGCATGCATGTAGCCTACGGACAGTACGTACGTCGCGTGTACAGCTAACAGATGCAGGAGCATTGCACTTGAAGGCGAGTTGTTCACAGGAGAGTTCATCTAAAGTATGTGCTTGTCCTTGGAAATCGCGAGGCCCGTTTTGCTGGAAAAAGTTGGCGGATCACAGAAAAGCCGATTTTCCCAGAGCCGGGTCTTATTGATTTAGTGTAATTGTTTGTGAAAACAATTTCAAACTTGATCTTTGGAAAAAGGTGAGGTAAATGAAAGTGCTTACGCAGACACACATACACACAGGCACAGGCACAGCCACAGGTATAGGCACATGCACATGCACACGCACACGCGCACGCACACGCACACGCACACGCACACGCACATGCACATGCACATGCACACGCGCGCACACACGCACATACACAGGCAGATAGATGTGTGTGTATATATATATATATAATATATATATATGTATATATATATATATATATATATATATATATATTATATATATATATATATATATATATATATATTATATATAAGAGAGAGAGAGAGAGAGAGAGAGAGAGAGAGAGAGAGAGAGAGAGAGAGAGAGAGAGAGAGAGAGAGAGTGAGTGAGTGAGTGAGAAAAAGAAAGAGAGAGGGAGACAATGAAGTATGTGTGTATGTGTGTTTGAGTGTTCATATATATATATATATGTGTATATATATATATATATATATATGATATATACATATATATATATATGTATATATATATATATATATATATATATATATATATATATATATATATATATATATATATATATATATATATGCATACACACCACACACACACACACATACATACAACACACACACACACACACACACACACACACACACCCACACACACACACACACACACAACACACCACACACACACACACATACACAACACACACACACAGCACACACACACACACACACACACACACCACACACATATATATATATATATATATATATATATATATATATATATATATATATATATATATATATATATATTCACACACGCACATATATACATTGGTTTATAAAAATAGATAAAAAGACACCTCCGCAGGGGAATTTGACACACACACACACACACACCACACACAGAGACACAGAGAGAGAGAGAGAGAGAGAGAGAGAGAAGAGAGAGAGAGAGAGAGAGAGAGAGAGAGAGAGAGAGAGAGAGAGAGAGAGAGAGAGAGAGAGAGACGGAGGTGGCAATAAGGTCACGGATGCAATAAAAACATTCCCACAAAGAATCCACATTAGAATCACCTTTCTCAAGTACACAGATGACGCCCGTAAACATAACCTCTTGGGCGGAGGCAAGATAATAGGGTTAGAGTACAATAATTAGAAAAAAATCCACGGTCCCGATCACCGCCAAAATTTAATGGAATCTAATGTAGGCTAAAGGTGCTGTCACACTAGCACTTTTTCCGTCAATTTTTTGACAATTTTCTGAAATTTTGTCCATTTTTGAGCGCATTGTCGATTTTCCAGTCAGACGATAATGATCGTTTCCGTCTGAAAACCTTTCCGTCAACTTTTTTCAGCCAAGCAAAGTCAAATCAAGAGCTATATTCGAGAATGTTTGTATTGATGTTAAATAAAATTATAAAAAAATTGACGGAAAAAAGTGCTAGTGTGACAGCAAGCACCTTAAGACACATCTCATAATCTAATGGCATAACATTTTGAGTTATCCTGCGAACAAACGAACAAATACTACCCGGACCGCCACCAAAATTTTCTGTCAAAGCCCCACCTCTGGTAAAAAAATTCAGAAAAAAACTCTGGTAAGAAAAACCCACATTACACAAACTAGCTTATCGAAGAAAGAAAAACTCTATTCACAACTTTTTGATTTATCCTACCAATCAACGCGCAAACAAACAAGCAAGCAAACAAACAAACAAACTAACCAACGCGACCAAAAACATAACCTCCTTGGCAGACGTCACATAAACGAAGACATTGTATTCCTTAGCGCCTCTGTAAGGAAGGGAACCCGGAAGACTCTGTGGTCTTAAGTCCTCATTCTCTGGCTCTCTCCGTTGCTGCCCGACACATACAAACATATAACTTTTATTCCTGGATAAAATTTGCTTAAATCTGACTTACATTCCTGGATAAAAGTTACTAATATAAACATATAACTTTTATTCCTGGATAAAATCTGCTTATATAAACATCTGACTTACATTCCTGGATAAAATTTACTTATATAAACATTCAACTTTTATTCCTGGATAGTCTGCTTATATAAACATCTGACTTACATTCCTGGATAAAATTTACTTATATAGACATCTAACTTACATTCCTGGATAAAATCTACTTATATAAACATTTACTTACATTCCTGGATAAAATCTACTTATATAAACTTGCATTCCTGGATAAAATCTACTTATATAAACTTACATCCCTGGATAAAATCTACTTACATAAACATCTGACTGACATTCCTGGCTCTCGCTCCCTCTCCACCGTGCCCTTGCGGATGCCAATGCCCCAAATCTGGATCGGGAGTCAAAACGCAAACCACGATAACAGGAACACGCCAGAGGTCTATGGATAAATCGTGGATAAAATTACTCTTTGCGATCCTGGTTAAAATCTACTTATATAAACATCTGACTGACATTCCTGAGTAAAATCTACTTATATAAACTTACATTCCTGGATAAAATCTACTTACATAAATATCTGACGCATTCCAGGATAAAATCTATTTATATAAACTTAGCATCCTGGTAAAATCTACTTACATAAACATCCGACTTACATTCCTGGATAAAATCTACTTACATAAACATCTGACTGACAATCCTGAGTAAAATCTACTTATATAAACTTACATCCCTGAATAAAATCTACTTACATAAACATCTGACTGACAATCCTGAGTAAAATCTACTTATATAAACGCATTCCTAGATAAATTCTGCTTATATAAACTTACATCCCTGGATAAAATCTACTTACATAAACATCTGACTTACATTCCAGGATAAAATCTAATACAAACATCTGACTGACATTCCTGGCTTCGCTCCCCTCCCACCGTGCCCTTGCGGATGCCAACAAGTCTATATAAGTAACTTATATAGACCTTGGATGCCAATGCCCCAAAATCTGGGATCGGGGAGTCAAAACTCCAAAACCCCGATAACAGGACACGCCACAGGTCTATGGATAAATCGTGGATAGAATTACTCTTTGCGATCCTGGTTAATTATCTACTTATTATAAACATTCCGACTGTCATTCCTGGGAAAAATCACTTATATAAACTTACATCCCTGGATAAAATTTACTTGTATAAACATCTGACTGACAATCCTTTAGTAAAATCTACTTATATAAAAACGCATTCCTAGATAAATCTAATTATATAACTACATCCCTGGATAAAATCTACTTACATAAACATCCGACTGATATTTCCTGGATAAATCTACTTATATAGACATCCGACTGATATTCCCTGGTAAAATCTACTTATATAAACATCCGACTGGACATTCCTTTGAAAAAATCTACTTATATAAATTTCACCCTGGATAAAATTTACGAGAGATGAAGAACTGGCGGAGCACCAGCATTGCTGATATCAACTTACTCGGGCAGTTGAGTTCATCTGACCCATCCTTACAGTCCCAGTCCTCATCGCAGTGCCATGCCAAGGGAATGCACTCCCCAGAGCCACACAGCCAATGTTCACTTGAAACTCCTGTGCACTTGGTCACTTCTTCTGAATAGACAGGGGTTAATGCAGAAGGAAAGAAAATAGAAAGAAAGACAAAAAGTGGGGGAAAAAGAAAGACTGTGGAGCTTGTGACGCTAAGATGTGTGCATTTTCTTGTGCTTGCTAAAACTAATTGCCTTTCTAGTTTTTCAAATTATAGGTCTATCTACTCTGAAATGAAAACTATATCATATTTTGATGTACTAGATGATACTACTACTCATAAAAGTTTTACTGTATATGAAAAAGAAAGGCATATAACATCTTAAAAAAAGTCAGAAGGCTATCCTTTCTTACAATCATGGAGTCCAACCAACAGATTGATAAATTATACAAAAATAAATCTTGCATGGGTAAGACAAAAATGCATCCAAGGATTAAAAATGACAATAGCCTTTAATAGCTGTAATAACAGTTCAATAATAATAATGAAACAGGTCAAAGATAAAAACACATAGGCCAATCCATATCAAAATCAAGAGGAGAAGAATAAAATACTGACACAAGTTCTAACCAATTATATACAAAAACTAAACATACAAAAACTAATAACAATAGTAATGATGAAAATATAATTAAAAAATTGTAATAATAATAATGGTATTATATAACAGAGGAATCTTTTCACACAGCTCCTACTACATACCACAGTACTGTGAGTCCTCATCACTTTTGTCGTCACAGTCACCATCACCATCGCACTGCCAGCGGTGGGGAATGCATTTCCCATCTCTGCACTGGAACTCATTCTGCTTGCATGATTTCTCTGCAATATTGCAAGCCAGAATGAGAAAATGATTTAAAATGCCCTTCGCTGATATCATTTATTTAAGGTACTTTACTGTAAAATGGTTCTCAATATTGTCTATCT
>NW_020871124.1:221134-228634 GCF_003789085.1 Penaeus vannamei
AATGGGAATAAGGCAGGAAAGGGATGGGAAATAAGACAATAACAGAGGAGGTACAGGAAGGAGAAAACGAATAGGAGAAAAAGGAATAAAAGGAGGAGAAAAAGGAAAAAGGAAGATGAAAAAGAAGAGGAAAATTTGGAGAAGGAAGAACAGAAAAAAAATGAAAATGAAAAAGAAGGAAATAAGGAGAAAGAAAACAACAAAAAAGAGGAAATGGAATAAAAGAAGAGGGGAAAGGAAGGGCCGATTCGCGAAGTGCTTTAGCGCAATGAGGACAACAGACTCCGACTGCCACATAAAATGCATTACGTGGACAAGAGGCGGCGAAGGGAAAGTGGCGGCGGAATGGAGGGGAGGGAGATGGGGAGAGTGGGAGGGAGGGAAGGGAAGGGAGAGGGAAGGGAGGGGAGGGAGGGAAGGGGAGGGGAAGGAGGAAAGGGAAGGGAGGGGAAGGAGGAAAGGGAGGTGGATAAGGAAGGAAAGGGAGGGGAGGGAAGAGGGAGAGGAGAAGGTGTGTGTGTGTGTGTGTGTGTGTGGTGTGTGTGTGGTGTTTGTGTGTTGTGTGTGTGTGTGTGTGTGTGTGTGTGTGTGGTGTGTGTGTGTGTGTGTGGTGTGTGTTGTGTGTGTGTGGTGTGTGTGTGTGTTGTGTGTGTGTTGTGTTTATGTGTTTGTGTATGTGGCTGTTTTTGTGTAATGTGTTTGTGTGTGCGTGTGTATGTGTGTGTGTTTCTTCCAAGTGTGTAAGTGATTTACACGTTCCGAGAGCTAGGTGAAGATAGGAACTGAGAAAAACACAGGAAAAGGAGGAAAAAAGGGGGGAGAAAGAAAAATTATGATCTTGGATGAGAAGACGAAGAACACGCCCATTCTTAAGAAGAACGTGAAGGAACGGTCTTCATGAAGAATTTAGGTTCCCGTGCTTAGAAAGAGGTATGAGGAGGGGAAGGGAGGGAGGGCAAGAGTAGGGAGAGGGGGTATAGAAGAAGAAGAAGGATGGGAGAGAAGGAGGGAACGTGGGAGGGAGGGCAGGGAGGGAACGAGGGAACGAGGGAAAGAGGGAGGGAGGGAGGAGGGAGGGAGGGAGGGAGGAGGAGGAAGGGGGAGGGAGAGGGAAAAGTAAGAGAAAGAGAGAAGAGAGAGAGAGAGAGAGAGAGAGAGAGAGAGAAGAGAGAGAGAGAGGGAGAGAGAGAGAGAGAGAGAGAGAGAGAGAGGAGAGAGAGAGAGAGAGAGAGAGGAGAGAGGAGAGGAGAGAGGAGAGAGGAGAGAGGAGAAAAGAAAGAGGAGAGAGGAGAAAGGAGGAGAGAGGAGAATAGGAAGAGAGAAGGAGAGAAGAAAGAGGAGAAGAGAGAAGGAGAAAGAAAGAGGAAGAAAGAGAAGGAGAAAGAGAGGAGAGACATAGGAAGAGTGAGAAGAAAAGAGAGGCAGGCGAGGGGAAAGAGAGAGAGAGAGAGAGAAAAGAATCAGTAGCGGGAAGAGAAGAAGAAGAAGAAGAGAAGGGACAGGAGAGGAGAGGGGGGACAGGTAAGGGAAAAGGACCCAAGTGAAGTTAAAGCAAAGGAAATACGAGACATTACTTGTAACTTCTTTATCCACGAAATCCAATTTTATCCCGGAGGAAAGTGCGAGGGAGGGCAAGGCCGAGCCGGTAAAGGGGAAGAGAGAGAGAGAGAGAGAAGAGAGAGAGAGAGAGAGAGAGAGAGAGAGAGAGAGATAGAGAGAGAGAGAGAGAGAGAGAAGAGAGAGAGAGAGAGAGAGGGGGGGAAGGATAGGGGGAGGGAGAGGAGGGAGAGGAGAGGGAGGGAGGGAGGGAGAGAGAGAGAAGAAAAAGAAGAGAGAGAGAGAGAGAGAGAGAGAGAGAGAGAGAGAGAGAGAGAGAGGAGAGAGAGAGAGAGAGAGAGAGAGAGAGAGAGAGAGAGTAAGAGAGAGAGAAGAGAGTAAGAAGGAGAGAGAGAGAGTAAGAGAGAGAGAGAGAGAAGTAAGAGAGAGAGAGAGAGAGAGAGAGAGAGAGTAAGAGAGAGAGAGAGTAAGAGAGAGAGAGAGAGAGAGAGAGAAGAGAGAGTTAAGAGAGAAGAGAGAGAGGAGAGAAGAGAGAGATGAGAGAGAGAGAGAGAGAGAGAGAGAGAGAGAGAGAGAGAGAGAGAGAGAGAGAGAGAGAGAGAGGGGAGGGGGGGGGAGAGGAGAGGGGAGGGAGAGGAGGGAGGGGAGACAAGAGAGAGAGAAAAAAGAGAAAAAGAGAGAAAGAAGAAAAGAGAGAAAGAGAGAAAGAGAGAAAGAGAGAAAGAAAAGAGAGAGAGAGAGAGAGAGAGAGAGAGAGAGAGAGAGAGGAGAGAGAGAGAGAGAGAGAGAGAGAGAGAGAGAGAGAGAGAGAGAGAGAGAGAGAGGGGGGGGGGGGTAGCATGATAAAGAATGAAAGGAAGAGAGAAATGAGAATGAAAGTGAGCAAGGGAAGAGAAGAGTGGAGGAGAGCAGATAAAGGAGAAAATGGGAAAATGATAGAGGGCACTAAAGGAGGGAATGGGAAAGAATGAAAGAAGGCAACAAAGGAAGAGGAAAGAATGAGAGTGGCCGTCACGAGAGAAGGAGAAAGAATGAGAAAGGGCAATAAAGGAGGGAATGGGGAAGAATGAGAGACGGCAATAAAGGAAGAGGAAAGAATGAGAGTGGCCGTCACGAGAGAAGGAGAAAGAATGAGAAAGGGCAATAAAGGAGGGAATGGGGAAGAATGAGAGACGGCAATAAAGGAAGGAAAGGGAAAGAACGAGAGACGGCAATAAAGGAGGGAAAGGAAAAGAACGAGAGACGGCAATAAAGGAAGGAAAGAGGAAGAACGAGAGGCGGCAATAAAGGAAGGAAAGGGAAAGAACGAGAGAGGGCAATAAAGGAGGGAATGGGAAAGAATGAGAGAGGGCAATAAAGGAAGGAAAGGGAAAGAACGAGAGAGGGCAATAAAGGAGAAATGGGAAGAACGAAGAGGGCAATAAAGGAGGGAATGGGAAAGAGAGAGAGGCAATAAAGGAGGGAATGGGAAAGAATGAGAGAGGGCAATAAAGGAAGGAAAGGGAAAGAATGAGAGACGGCAATAAAGGAAGGAAAGGGAAAGAACGAGAGACGGCAATAAAGGAAGGAAAGGAAAAGAACGAAGAAATAAAGGAAGGAAAGAGGAAGAAAGAGAGACGGCAATAAAGGAAGGAAAGGGAAAGAACGAGAGAGGGCAATAAAGGAGGGAATGGGAAAGAATGAGAGAGGGCAATAAAGGAAGGAAAGGGAAAGAATGAGAGAGGGCAATAAAGGAAGGAAAGGGAAAGAAAGAGAGAGGGCAATAAAGGAGGGAATGGGAAAGAATGAGAGAGGGCAATAAAGGAGGGAATGGGAAAGAATGAGAGAGGGCAATAAAGGAAGGAAAGGGAAAGAACGAGAGAGGGCAATAAAGGAGGGAATGGGAAAGAACGAGAGAGGGCAATAAAGGAAGGAAAGGGAAAGAACGAGAGAAGGCAACAATGAAGGGAAGAGGAAAGAATGAGAGTGGCCGTCACAGGAGAAGGAGAAAGAACGAGAGACGGCAATAAAGGAAGGAAAGGGAAAGAACGAGAGAGGGCAATAAAGGAGGGAATGGGAAAGAACGAGAGGACGCGAGCGGAGGGGCGAGGAAGGGCCCGCCGCGGTGCAGGGCGCGTGGTCCTAAGCCTCGAGCGGCTGTGGCGTTGCTGTCAATGCTGCAATGTGCTGCAACAGCAAGAGGAGGCGAGGGAGCCGGGGAAGGACGAGGGAGAGAGGGAAAGGGAGAGAGGGACAGAGGGAGAGAGGGGGAGAGGGTTTGAGGGAGAGGGATAGAGGGGGGAGAGGGGAGAAAAGAGGAAAAGAGAGGAGGAAAGGGAGAGAGGGGAAAGGGAGAGAGGGAGTGAGGGAGAGGGAGAGAGGGGGTAAGGGAAGAGGGATAGAGGGGGAAGAGAGGGAGGGAAAGGGACATCGAGGGAGTAGGTAGGAATGGGAGATCGGAGGGGAGGGAGGGGAGAGGAAAGAGAAAAGGAAGGAGAGAAAGAAGAAAGACAGGGAGGAAAGGGAGAAAAGGGTGGGAAGAGAGACAGAAGGTGACAGGGAAGAGAGAAGGAGAGTAAGAAGTAAAATATCCAGCCTCACATGGGAACAGAAACAATGGCAGACAGCGAACAGAAAAAGAAAACAAAATGAACAGAAAAGAATTAACGATAATAAAGGAGACAAGGGACATATCTCCCAAACCATAAAGTACAAACACAATTACACGAAAAGAGAAAAAAAGAAGAAGAAAAAAGAAGAAAAGGAGAGAAAAAAGGAGTCCCAAGATGCTTAGCTGTGTCGAGGACGATTCCCGAGACAGCGCGGTGGGATGGGGGGGGGGGGGGGGGCGAGCGGGCAAAGCAAACAGGGCAGAGAGGGACAGAGTTTGGGCTCAGGGTGCGTTGACCGGAGGGAGAGGGGGAGGGGAGAGGGAGAGGGAGAGGGAGAGGGACAGGGGCGAGGAGAGAGAAGGAGAGGGAAGAGGAGAGGAAGAGAGGGGAGGGGAGAGAGGGGTGAGGGAAGGAGGAGGAACGAGGGAGAGGGGGGCAAGGGAGAGGGAGGGAGTAAGGGAGAGAGATGGGGCAAGGGAGAGGGAGGCGGCAAGGGAGAGAGGGAGGGGGCAAGGGAGAGAGGGAGGGGAAGAGATATTGCCGGACGAAGGGAAAAGGTTAGAGCAAAATAGAGCGAGAGAGGGAAGAGGAAGGAGAAAAGAAAGGAGAAAGGGAAGGGGGAGAGGGAGCGAGAGGGAGAAGAAAGGAGGCAAAGAAGGAGTGGAAGAATGAGAGGACGAGTGCCCGCATCACGTTCTCTGCCTCGACGTGGGCGTGGCACTGTGGCACTGTGGCACTGTGGATGACCCTTTGTATGCCATTTTTTTTCTCTACTCAGAAGTGATGAAAAGAATTTGAAAACTTAAATGCGTATATAAGCTTTCACGCATACGTACACACGTACACACACATATATCCATGCAAGAATATAAATACACAAAACAAACAGACAAACAAACAAAACAAAAAAACATCCAATTTACAGCTAAAGTTTACACATAAAACAAGCAAAATGACAAAACATAAGACGTAAAATTTTCACTTCCACCCCTACCCCCCCCTTTAAAAAAAGTCTCTGCGTACCTTCCACAACAACCCCCCCCCCGCCTCCTCCTCCTCCTCCTCCTCCTCCTCCTCCTCCTCCTCCTCCTCACTCCTCCTCCTCCTCCTCCTCTCTTTCCTCCGACCCCGTCAACACATAAACAAATAAAAAAAGACCCCCCCCAAAAAAAAAAAAAAAATACATGAGCAACTAAGATAAAAATAAATAAATAAATAAACAAAGGGGCGGGGCCGAATCGGGGAGGGGGGGAGGAAGAGGAGGAAGAGGAGGAGGGGGGATAAACGGCAGAGAAATGCCATAAGAAAAGAGAGCGAATGGGACACCGGCATACGGCTTATGTTGAGAAATCCACTTTGCGCCCGGAGAGAAACATCAAAAAAAACAACAAAAAAAAGAACTAAAGAAGAAGAGAAGAAGAGAAAAAAAGAAAAAAAGAAAAAAAGGGCTTGAGGAGGGGTAGGGGTAGGGGAAGGGGGTGGGAGGATGGTTTCGACCTACAGGGGCAGGGTGTGGAGGATGGGGTGGAGGTGGAGGTGGTGTGTGGGGTGGTGGGTGGTGGAGGTGGTTGGGGTGAGGTGGTGGGGGTGGTTGGGGATGGTTGATGTGTTGGAGGAGGTGGTGAGGGGAGGAGGTGAGGGGTGGAGGGGGAGGAGGTTGGGGTGAGGGGAGGAAGGTGGGGGTGAGGAGGAGGAGGAGGGGAGGGAGGGGAAAAATATCTGCCGGTAAACATTATAAAAGCGAAATCTTGGTAACAATAAATACTCCCTCGCTTTCCAGAGTAGGAAAGAGAGAGAGAGGAGAGGAGGGAGGAGAGCAAGAGAGCAGAGAGCCAAGAGAGAGAGGAGAGAGGAGAAGGAGAAGAGAGAGAGAGAGAGAGAGAGATGAGAGAGAGAGAGAGAGAGAGAGAGAGAGAGAGAGAGAGAGAGAGAGAGAGAGAGAGGAAGACGAAGAAAGAGATAAAGACCGAGAAAGAGAAAGAGAAAGACCAAGAAAAATAAAAACAGGACGGCAGAAAAACAAAAACAAATAACAAAAAACAAACAAAAAGACACATCTATACACCCCCACACCACGACGACTCACTCACTCACACATGCCCATACCCCCCCCCCCCACTGCCCCGTACCAAGAACATTCATAGAGGTTATATTTGTATGTGTGTATGCTATTGTTTGTGTGTGTGTGTGTGTGTGTGTTTGCATGTGTGTGTATGTGTGTGTAAGCGTGCGTTGCGTGCGTGTGTGTGTGTGTGATGTGTGTGTGTGTGTGTGTGTGTTGTGTGTGTGTGTGTGTATGTGTGTGTGTGTGTGTGTGTGTGTGTGTGTGTGTGTGTGTGTGTGTGTGTTGTGTATGTGTATGTGTATGTGAATATGTGTGGTGTGTGTGTGTGTGTGTGTGTGTGATGTGTGGTGTGTGTGTGTGATGTGTGTGTGTGTGTTGTGTGTGTGTGTGTGTGTGTGTGTGTGTGTGTGTGTGGTCTGTGCCGTGGTGCGTGCGTGCAGTGCGTGCGTGCGCGCGCGTATGCGTGCGTGTGTGTGTGTATCTGTTTGTTAATGTCTGTGTATGTATATATATATATATATATATATATATATATATATATATATATATATATATATATATATGCATGTATGTATGAGTGATGTATGTTCGTACATACATACGCGAGTGCACAGCTTGGGCGGCGCGTGGTGGCACCATGACTGCCCGCCCCCCTTGGCCACTTCCCGCCGCGGGCTATTTAGATGCACCAACAATCACCCTCCAGTTATTTCCTACCCCTTCCCCCCCTTGACCCCTGCCCTTCTCATACCTCCCCCCCCCCCTTCTCCCTCTCTGACCGCCATCAATTCTCCTCCCTTTTATTTTACCCTTGTATTAACCCGCTTAACAAAGCTTTATGCAATCCATTTGCATAACCTTTTTTTCGGTCTGTGTGTGCATGCTTTAGTTGTGTGGTTGTTTTTGTTTACATTCGCTCATCTCTCGTCTTTTATTTACTATTTTGGCGTGTTCGTTGTGCTCGTCTTTAAGCTGGGTTGGACGAGCATCTCTCTTCCGCTTTCCGTTTCTCTTTTCTTTTTCTTTTCTCTCTCTCGCCCTTCCTTTCTCTCCATTTTCTTTCCCTTCTCTTATGTTTCTCTCTCTCTCTCTCTCTCTCTCTCTCTCTCTCTCTCTCTCTCTCTCTTCTCTCTCTCTCTCTCTCTCTCTCTCTCATCTCTCTCTCTCTCTCTCCTTCTCTCCTCCCTCTCTCTCCCTCTCTCTCCCCTCTCTCCCTCTCTCTCCCTCTCTTCTCTCCTCTCTCTCTCCCTCTCTCTCCCTCTCTCTCTCTATCTAATCTCTTTTTCT
>NW_020871124.1:233634-248634 GCF_003789085.1 Penaeus vannamei
TGTTTGCGCGTGGGGCTGTTTACGTATGCATGTTAGAGGGGCAGGAGGAAGAAAAGGAGGGAGAGAAAATAATGCCAATTAGGCAGTAATCCTATAACCTTTCCTTTTTCTTTCTCTTCCTCCTCCTCCTCCCTCCTCGCTCACTGCTACCCTCTCTTCTGTCTCTTCTCACCACTTCCTCTCCTCCCCCCCTCCCCTTTCTTCTATTCCCCCCCCTCCACTTCCTAAACGTCTCCCTCTTCCTCTGCACCCTCCCTCCTATCCCCTCCCCCTTCCCCCTCCCTTGACTCATGAACACACCCGTTGCGTCGCCGAAACCGAGCGGGCGAAGGCTTGACAGCTTGACAACTTCCTTTGACGGACGCCGCATTCTAATGACGCATGACGACGTCACGCAACGTCTGGGAAAGGGGGCTGCTGCAGACCAAAACACACGTGACGTCACCGATTGCGTCATCGATACTTGATACTAGAGAGGAGTTTTTAGCGCCGGCGGTTCATCGGCGCCCGGCGTCTCGGGGGCGTCAGCTGAGAGGAGGGGGGGAGGGGGGCGAATGACGTAATGGGGGGAGGGAACGCGGAGGAATAGAAGAGAGGGGAGGAAAAGGGGAAGAGGAGAGGTGATACGAAAAAGGGAGAGGCGCAAAGGGAAAAGGAGGAAGAGAAAGAGAAGATGAAAGGGGGAAGAGAAGTGTTGAGAGAGGGGAGAGGCACACTGAGGAAAGGGAAAGGAGGGAAGAGAGAAAAGAGGAGAGACGATGAACAGGGGGGTGAGAAGGGACGAGAGAAAGGGAAGAAAATAAGACGAAATACAAGGAATAAAAAATGAGCAGAAATAAACTTTATGTTAGGGAAGAAAAGGGGATCAGAACGGGAGGAACAAGAGAAGGCTAAACAGAAAGCAAGGGAAGGCTAAGGAAAGCGGGAGGCGAAGAAGACGAAGATAAAGACGGAAGGATAGAGCCAACGGACGGCGGAAGGGGCAGGGACAGAACAAGAAAGGAGGGGGACTGGGGCGACAGACACTGATTAAAACAAGGTCTACGGCATAAAAGGAGAATGGGGGGGAAAGAGAAGGAAGAAAGGGGGAGGGGGAAGGGGAGAGAGGGAGAGGGTAGAAAGAGATAGGGAGACGGTAAGGGAAGGGAGGGAGGAGGAAGGGGGGAGGGGGGAGAGGGTAGAGAGAGGTAGAGGGCAGGGAGAGGGAGGGAGAGAGTAGGGAGAAGGAAAAATAGGGGAGGGGAGAGAGAATAGGGAGAGGGGCGGCACAGTGGAGGAGAGAGGGTAGGAAGAGGAGAGAGAAGGAAGGGGAGGGGAGGGGAGATGAGGGGGGGGAGGAAGGAGACGGAAGACGTATAGAGAGGTTGATCACTCCCCATCACCCCTCCCCCCCCCCCCCGCCGGCACAAGACCCGGCCAAGCGGAAGGGCATCGCGGCGGCTGATCCGATGCCTGACATGATTCGCTAATGGTCGAGGCGGGGCGGAGGAGAAGGGGATGGAGGAAGAGGGGGAGGGGGAGGGAAAGGGGGGGAAAGGGGGGGAGAGAGGGGGGGAAGGAGGAGGAGGAGAAGGGGGAGGCGGAGGAGAAGGGGATGGAGAAGAGGGGAGGGGGGAAGAGGAGAAGGGATGGAGGAAGAGGAGGAAGGAGGAGGAGGAGGGAGGAGGGGAAGGAGAAGGGGAAGGGGGAAGATAAGGAGGGGGGAGAGGAGGGAAGAGGAGGGGGAGGAGGAGGGGGAGAGGAGGGGGAGGGGGAGGGAGGAGGAGGGGAGGAGGGGAGGAGGGGAAGGAAGGAGGGGGAGGATAGGAGAGGAGAAAAAAAAGGAGGAAGAACTGAAAGAAGAGAAGAAAAAGGAGCAGGAAGAATGGGAGAAGAAAAGGGAGCAGGAGGCAACGGAGCGCACGACAGGCAAACCGACCAACGGCTCCCTCGGCTCCGCTCGCTTGGCTCCTTCGGCTCGCGTCCCGGAGGCGGACTTCCTTCCCTTCTTTTTCCGCCTTTCCTTCATTCCTTCCTTCACTTTCGGGACGATGCTACGTGGAGAGGGGGGGGAGGGGGGAGGAAGAGGAGAGAGGAGAGGGAAAGAGGGGAAAGAGGGGGGAGGGGAGGGAGGAGAGAGGGGAAAGAGGGGGAGGATAGGAGGGAGGGGAGGATTGAAGGGAAAGAGGGGCTTCTGAGAAGGGATAAAGAGATAGGGTAAAGAGAGTTGGGGAGGGAAAGAAAGGGGAAGAGGGTGGGGGTTAAGAGAAGAGGAAGAAAAGGGAAAACAAGGAAGGCAAAGAGAAAGGAAAAGAAGGAGAAGACAAGGAAGAAAATGAAAGGGAGAGGGAAAAAAAGGAAAGGGAAGAGGAAAGAGAAAGGAACGGAGGATGGCGGAAGAGGGAAGAAGACCGGGGAAATTCCTTATTCCTCCCATATCTATTATTTTTTTCTCCTACATGCACAATCAAAAATAATTTCTCAACATTCCTTTCAATCTCTCCTCCTTCTCCCGAACGAACGACTGAGACCGCCGCCCGTGCGAGCTCTTAAGCGCCCCCCCCCCCATCTCTCTCCCTTCTCCCCACTTCCCCCTCCCGAAAGCGTTCTCTGATCCCCTCGTCCATCCGTCTTAATCTCTTTCGTTTTATCATCCGCTATCATTTATCAGCATTTCGCCGCGCCGTCAGACATCCGCGCGCTCTTCTCTTAAGGGAACAACAACATAAAATAATAATAATAATAATAAATAATAATAATAATAATAATAAATAAAATTAATTAACAAAAACATCAACCTAAATAATAATCATCAATAAATAATAACAAACGACGACGATGATGATCCGCCCCTCCACCACACCTACCCTTTCACTCACCCATCCATCCAATCCCCACCCATCCACCTACCCACACAAACCATCTACTCTCTTCCCCCACCACACCACATCCACCATTTCCTCACCCATCCAACACTCCACCCACCCATCCCCTTAACCCATCCCCACACCCATTCCTTCCCCTCCACTCCCACCCATCTCTCCGCACTACACCCCCCTCTCCCCATCCACCCATAACCACCCCATCCCCACACACCCATTCCTCACCCATCGCACCCACACCCACCACACTCCACCCCACTAACACCTCCCCCTTCACACACCCACCGCATTCCACCCACCACACCCCACCCATCCCACACCATTCCCCCACCCACCCACTCCATTCCCCCACGAACCGCCTATCGCGGCTCCTCCATGCGTGGTGTTCTCCCCAACCCCAGTGTTGCGGTAACATCGGCTAAAACGCGCGCACAATGGCTCCAATGAAAGGACACTGAGCTGGTGTGTGGATGAACACTATCGAATTTACGAATGGGGACGGGAAGGGATGGGGGGGGGGGGGGGGGGGGGGAGAGAGGGAGGGGAAGTGGGGAAGGGAGGAAAGAGAAAGGAAAGAAAGGGGGAGAGAGAGGGGAGGGGAGAAGAAGGGAAGGGAGGAAGAGTGAAAGAAAGAAAAGGGGAAAGGAGAGAGAGAGAGGGAGGGGAGGGGAAGAAGAGGAAGGGAGGAAAGTGAAAGGAAAGAGAAATGTGAGAGGCAAAGGGAGGGGAAGAAGGGGGAAAGGGAAGGAAAAGAAGAAAGGAAAGAAAGGGAAAGAGAGGCAAAGTGAGGGAAAGGAATAAAGGAAGAGAAATCGCATGCGCGCGCGTGCGTGTGTGAGTTCAACTATTCTGTATCTACATACTAATACAACAACTCACATATCCCTCACAAAACCCGAACCCAACCACAACCCATTACAATAAAAAAGAACATATACCCTTACCCAAAAATAAACAAAAATAAACAACCTCTCATACACCACGCGCTCAAAACACAACATTAAACAAACCCCAAAAAAACAACAACAACAACCAAAAAAGATTGCAAGATTGAAAAGGAAAAACTCTACGGACCGGCCACGCCACAGCCGGGAATCCGACCTCACAGTGGCAATAAACACTCACCATTACCGGGAATGTCCACAAACATCTCCCCTCTTCCTCTCTTCCTCTCCCTCACTCTCTCCCAAGCTCCCCTTCTCCCGTCATTCAATTTCTCCTCTCGTGCGTCGCTCTCCTTTCCCCCTCTTACCAATTCTCCATTCGCCCTTTTTGCCATCTTTCCTTTTATCCGTCTTTCCGTCTATTCTTTCCCCTCTTTCCATCTTTCCATCTATCCTTTCCTTTCCCTTCTTTCCATCTATGATTTCCCCTCTTTTCATTTATTCTTTCCCCTCTTTTCATCCTTCCTTTCCCCCTCTTTCCATCTTTCTTTTTTCCTTCTTTCCATCTATTCTTTCCCCTCTTTCCACCTTTCCTTTCCCCCTCGTTCCATCTTTCATATCCCTTCTCCTGTGTGCTCCCCTTCCCCTTCATCCCTATCTTTCTCTTCCTCTCCTCTCTTTCTATTCCCCTGCCCTCTTTTCCCCTTTACCTCTCCTCCCCTATCTTTTATCTTTACCATCTTTCTTTGCCCTGTTCTCCAATTCCCCCTTTCCTTATCTTTCCTTTCCTTTCTTCCCCTTTAGCTGTCCTTTTGTTATTTTTCCCTCTCTCTATGATTTTTCCCCTCTTCATTCTCCGATATTCATGTCTCTTTTTTTTCCTTCTTCTCCCCTATTATTCTCTTAATTACACCCCTCCCTTCCCCACTGCTGCTCTGGATCCGGGAGAAAGAATGCGGGGAGAGAGAGAGAGAGAGAGAGAGAGAGAGAGAGAGAGAGAGAGAGAGAAGAGAGAGAGAGAGAGAGAGAGAGAGAGAGAGAGAGAGAGAGGAGAAGAGAGAGAGAGGAGAGAGGGGGGGGGAGGAGAGGGAGAGAGGAGAGGGGAGAGGGGAGAAGAGAGAGAGAGAGAGAGAGAGGGAGAGAGAGAGGAGAGGAGAGAGAGAGAGAGAGAAGAGAGAGGAGAGAGAGAGAGTGAGAGAGAAGAGGGAGAGAGAGAGAGAGAGAGAAGAGACGAAGAGAAGAGAAGAGAGAGACCCTTGCAAATGCAAAGAGTTAAAAAAATAAGGAAAAAAAATGACAAATGGCCCCCCCCCCACCCCCACCAAAAAAAAAAAATAAATAAATAAAATAAAGAAATAAAATAAAAAGATAAAAAAAGCAAAAGGCCCGCGAGTACACCTCCCGCTCCCGGATCCCTCACAGTCAGGTGACCCTATTGACGCTTCTTATCAATCAGAGAGAAGTGGCGGATCTTTTGGCTGGAGTGGGGGAGGGGAGCGGGAGGGGAGGGGAGGGGAGGGGGAGGGGTGAAGGAGAGCGGGGGGGGGCTGGGGGAAGGGAGAGGATCATTGGAGGGTGGAGAGGGGAGCAAATTGGGGGGAGGGGGGGGGGGAGCAGGGGAGGGGAGAGGATCAGGGAAGGGGGTCACGGGGGGAAAGGGAGTGGGGAGGGGGAGGGGGCAGGGAGAGGGGTATGAAGAGGGGTAGGGGGAGGGGGGTGGAGGGAGAGGAGAGGGGGAGAAGGGACATGAAAAGGACAGAGGGGAGGGAATGGCAGAAGGAGAGAAAGGGGAGTAGGAGAAGCCAGGAGAAGAGGAGAAGAAAAGGAAAGGAAGTAAACAAGAAGGGAGAGGGAACAGGAGAAAGAAAAAGGGGGAAAAGAGAACACAAGGGAGTAAAGGAGGGAAGGAGGAATGAGATGAGTTAAGTGGCTGATCCGCCAGCCATCGAGAAATGATTACGAAATCGTTATAAAGGAAACAATCGATCTAGGAGGAGGCGGGAGGGGAGGGGGGAGGGGGGGGGGTCTGTCATATGTGAGTCGTCACTTCTTTATTTCTTTTCTTTTCTTGGCTACGTTCGCTAAAGTGCGCGCGTGTTTGTGTGGTGCTCACGTGGATACTGTAATACGCAGGACCACTTTATATAGATCCATCCACGCATGTATCTATATACACAAAAATATGTCTAAACTTCAGCATGGGCGCGCGCATGCGTGCGTACGTGTGTGTGTGTGTGTGTGTGTGTGTGTGTGTGTGTGTGTTGTGTGTGTGTGTGTGTGTGTGTGTGTGTGTGTGTGTGTGTGTGTGTGTGTGTGTGTGTGTGTGTGTGCGTGCGTGCGTGTGCGTGCGTGTGTGCGTGTATCTGCATGCATGTGTGTATGTGTGCATGTGCGGGTATGTCCGTGTACGTGTACTTAAGCGTGTGCGGGTATGTGCGTGCACGTGTTCGAGCGCGCCACGCACTCCTCCCGACCCGTCGCGCCGCATCCCCCCCTCGCGCCCGCCGCCGCCGCCCCATTTTTCGTGTTGCCGCGAGTGAGCGCCCGCCCGCAAACAGGCTCGTCCATCTCCGCCAAGTGTCATGCGAGGCGATCCTGCGCTTCGCTCGACCGCCCGCTCGAGGAGGCAACGCGCCTGCGCCATCAACTCCTCTTGCCCACACCCGCACTTTGCTTTCGCTCGTTCTTTCTCTCTCTCCGCTTTTCCTCCTCTCCTCTCTCCCTGTCTTTCTCTTCCAGCAACTGCTGCGACATCAAACCACTAACAACAATGGTAACACCACAACCAACATCACATCTCCAACAATAACAAAAGCAACCGCCACCTCCGACAACACCAAGAGCACCGCCATCATCTCCAACACCAATAGCAACACCACCACCACAACCCAAGATCACCACCATCTCCACCAACACCAAGAGCAACCACTCCAACAACACCAAGAACAACACACCACTCCAACCAACACACACCGTCTCCAAACAAGCACCACCCATCACCCACCGTCTCCAACCCAACCAAGCAACCGACCCACCCCACTCCCACAACGCGCCCAGTCATGGCGTCAGGCGGACAAGCTGTCATACGCCCTCGGGACACCCCGGCATGAGCAGCGGGAAGCCGTCTGCCTGCATGGCTGTTTGCGAGCGAGTCGGTTTGGCGGCTTTGTTGGTCCGTCGGCTTATCCATCCATCCGTGTGTGTGTGTGTGTGTGTGTGTGTGTGTGTGTGTGTGTGTTGTGTGTGTGTGTGTGTGTGTGTGTGTGTGTGTGTGTGTGTGTGTGTGTGTGTGTGGTGTGAGAGAGAGAGAAGAGAGAGAGAGGAGAGAAGAGAGAGAGAGAGAGAGAGAGAGAGAGAGAGAGAGAGAGAGAGAGAGAGAGAGAGAGAGAGAGAGAGAGAGCAGATACTATCATAACAGCGACGAAGGTGACCTCGTAAAGACCCCCCCCCCCCGTCCACACCTCCTATAGACAGGATCTCTCCAGACGTCCTTTGTCACAAGGGCAGACGGCGGAGGGAGGGGCACAGGGCGAGAGGGCAAGATTGAAGGAGAGAAAATAGGGGAGAAAGGGGGGGGGTGGAGGATGAAAGGTTTTTTCTCTCGTCTCCTCTTCTTCTCCATCGTAACTTTCACTTCAGACAAGTAACGCAACGATTCCGCCGCCGCCGTCGTACGATCTTTTGCGGTTTGCGCCTCGACCAATCCCCGCGCGGGAATGTGCCGGTCACGTGACCATTTCACAGCCAATTAGATCACGAGCGGCGGGGGAGGGGGGAGGGGGGGGCTGCCAAGACGGCCAATCACGTGGCGCGGACGCTCCTCGCCTGACCCGCCTCTCGACCTATCACAGGCCGAGAAGAAAATAAAAGAGAAAAAAGACGAAAAAAATAAGGAAAGAAAGAGGGCGACGACTTCAACGAGTCTCCTTTTCAAGAAACCAAATACAGGGACAATGGAAGGGCAATTGTCGCGTTTTCTTTAGTATTATTATCATTATCATTCCCCCTTTCATCGTGTTCTCTCTTTTAACAATTGGTCTTTGTGGGATGGAGGTGTGGGGAGGGGGAGTCGAGGAGGGGAGGGGGGAAGAAGAGGAGAAGGAGGGGGGAAGAGGAGAGGGAGGAGGAAAGAAGAGAGGAAGGGGGAAAGAGGAAAGGGACGGGGAAAGAGAAGGAGAGGGAGGGGGAGGACGATAGGGAAGGGGGGAGGAGGTGATTGAGGAAGAACAGCAGTGGGAGGGGAAAGAGGAATAGGAGGGAGGAAGAGGAGGGGAGGAGAATGAAGATCAGGAGAGGGAGGGGAAAGAGGAATAGAAGGAGGGGGTATGGGGGAAGAGGAGGATAGGGAGGGGGGGAGGGGAGGAAAAGGAGGGGTAGAAGGAAGAGGGGAGAGGGAGGGAGAAGAGGAACAGAGGCCGCTTAACTTTTATATTTGCCCTTGCTTGTCTCCTCGTGTTAGCTCAGAAGAAAAAAAAAGAGAGAATGAAAGAACAAGGAAAAAATAATGATAACAGGAAGGAAACGGAGGAAGCAAGCTGAGGAGAGAGACCAAGAGAAGAGGGGGAAAAATAAATAACAAACAAGCAGAGGCGGAAGGGAACTACAAAAGCTGATAAAGGGAAAACGCAGAAACAGAAACAAAATAAACAAATACAGAAAGAAGACACCGACCCACCCTATCTTCAACGCCACAATTTAAAAATATGGAGGTGGGGGGAGGGGAGGGGAGGGGAGGGGGGGGGGGGGCAGGGGCATACAGACTAAGTTGGGGGGAGGGGCATTCCCTTCGTAAATCCTAGCTCTCGTGATGCCAACATTTTTACCCAACCACCACGCCTATGGCACTCCCGTATAGTGCCAACAGATCTCCAACCCCCCCCCCCTTAGACGGCACCAGACCCATCTCTCCTTTTTTCTCTTTCTTTTTTTCTTCTCTTCCCTCCTTCCCCACTCCTTCTCCTCTCCGATCCTCTCTTCTCATCTTTATCCATCTATTTCTTCCCTTCCCTAAATCCCTCTCCCTGCCCCCTAACCTCATCCCCCTCCCTTCCTCCTTCCCCATCCCTTTCCCTATTTTCCCTCACCATCCTCCCTTCCAACCCCCTTCCCATCCTCTTTCCTTACCACCCCCCCCTCCCCTCCCTCACTCCCCCGCCCCCTTCCCCTCTCCCTCCCTCCTTCCCCTCCCTTCCTCCACATTCTCTCCCTCCCCACTTTTCCCTCTTCCCTCCCCCCTCCCTCTCCATCCTTCTCTCCCTCCCTCCCCATAACCCCCTAGATATTTCCCCCGTGCCAATTTCATCCCGGAGTCAATCTCTATGCATCAAAATGGCTTATTTGCGCGGCCGGGATATGAAACTACGTATAAGCATCTTATCTCCCCTTCCTTCCCCTCCCTTCCCTTCCCTATCCCCGTCCCTACCCTAAGTCCCCGCTCCCCTCCTTCCTTCCCCTGCATTCCCCCTCCCCTCATCCTCCTCCTTCCCTTCCTTCCGTAAAAGTGATACACACTCGTGAATGCTATAAAAAAAATGCTAATAATAAATACTGAGGTAATGTTGCAAAGAGAGAGAGAGAAAAAAAAAACATGACACAAATTCCACCTATGCAACACAGATTCCACCCATGTGACACAGATTCCCAAATGACGCACGCTCCACCCATATGACAACCAGATCCACGTCCACGAGGCAGACCCAGCCAGCCGGCCCCCCCACCAACCCACACACACATACACACACACAACACACACACACACACACACACACACACACGCACAGCACACGCACACACACACACGCCATCCCAAACCCTCGCCCTCTTCGCACCCGCTAACACCACAGCTGCGCACATGGTCCCCCTCCCCTCCCCTCTCCCATTTCCCCCTCCCCTCCCCTCCCCCCTTCTTCCTTCTTCCCTTGACACTATAACACCATATCACCTTACGCGGGTAAGAGTCGACACTGTCTGTTCTTATTCGTCTCTCCTTTTGCATCTTTTCCCTTTCCTATCTTTATCTGATATCACTCCTTACCTTCGTTCTTTAGTATATCGTACAAGGCGAGGATCAGGTAGGCCTGCCGCGGAAAGGGGAATAAGGGGGGGGGAGGAAGGAAAAGTAGGAAAAGAAGGTGGGAAGGGAGGAGAGATGGATAGAGAGGCAGAGATAGATAGATAGATAGAGGAGGAGAGGGAGAGAGATAGAAAGAGAGAGAGAGAGAAATGGTAGAAAGAAAAGGGAGGGACAAAAGAGAGAGGCGGATTTCGGGGAAGGTGGGGGAAAGAAGTAACTGGAAAGGGAAACGAGGAAATGGATAAAGAGACTGGGGAAAAGACAAAAAAACAGTAAAGAATGGGAAAGGGAGAGACAGGGGGATAAGTGGATTGTGTGTGTGGGGGGGGGGGGGGTGCAGGAGGTATCTTGAGCCAAAAAGAAAAAAAAAACATACTAATCCTTAAAAAAATCTGTTTGTTCTGTCCTTTGGATACACAGTGCCACCAAAGTCTAGATAACAGTCTTACCTGTCCACAAAAAAGCCTCCATCTTTCTTTTATTTTTTTTTATGAAGGGGATGGGGTCCTTTTCTTTTTTTTCACCTGCCTCTGAGCCAACACATACCTGAAGAAAAAGAGAGAGAGAAAAAATATTAGAATACCTCCACTGGCCTGTTTCGTGCCTGGCTTATTCCGATTCACCACTGAATGGTATAGCATATTAATAATTCAATTCAGCTTTTTCCGTGTGCGACAATGGCCATTCTGGTTGGTGTGACAAGCGGTTTGCTTATTTTGCTTCTAAATTACTCTCTGTGTGCAAGGAATGGCCGGCTTTGCTATCCTCTGGCGGTGCGGGATTCGAACGCGGGTCAGCAAGATTGCGAGACGAGAACGCTTTTGTTCATTTTACTGAAATAACGATCTTTTCATCTTTATTATCTTGATTATCTTAATTATTATGATGATGATTATTAGTAGCCGACATAGTTGTAGTTACTGTTATTGATACCACTACCATTAATATTATGACTATTACTATTGCTGTCATCAACATCAGTATCATTATGGTGATGATTATGGTGGTGTTGGTGGTGATGGTAGTAACGGTGATGATGATGATGATGATGATGATTATCATTATCATAAGCATAGTTATTTAGTATCATTACAATCATTAAATTATAATCACATTTAAACTTCAAAAACAGAACTGGAAACTTTATGCAACAACAACATTGCTAAACATGATAACATTCAGTCTCATAATACCACTAGTTTTCTTTATTAACATAAACATTAACATTTTTATTGCCGTTATGATTACCACTGCTGCCCTTGCCAACATATAAAAATTACAAAACGCAACAATGCTACAGTCCAAAGGAAAATGTGCGTGTGGGTGTGCATGTGGGTGTATGTAAGCGTGTGTGCGTGTGCATGTGCGCGTGTGTGATGTGTGTGATTGTGTGTGTGTGTGTGTGTGTGTGTGTGTGTGTGTGTGTGTGTGTGTGTGTGTGTGTGTGTGTGTGTGTGTGTGTGTGTGTGTGTGGTGTGTGTTGTGTGTGTATGTGTGTGTGTGTGTGTGTGTGTGTGTGTGTGTGTGTGTGTGTGTGTGTGTGTGTGTGTGTGTGTGTGTGTGTGTGCGCGCGTGTGCGCGCGCGTGTGTGTGTGCGTATGCGTGTGCATGCGTGTGATGTGTGAGCGTGTGGGTGTGCGCGCGCGTCCCTCATCCAAAGTATTTACATTTTTACCCTGTCATTCTCCTTCTTAATGTTGCCAAATGGGCAGAATGCAAAGCAGACATGCACACTATTCCTATTCTCTCAACATCACGCAATGGCTGTCAGCTGTTGTCCGAAGGGATAAACCCACTCATGTGCGATTTTGCACGTTCACACCCAGATACAGGAAGATAGTGAGGAGAGAGAGAGAGAGAGAGAGAGAGAGAGAGAGAGAGAGAGAGAGAGAGAGAGAGAGAGAGAGAGAGAGAGAGAGAGAGAGAGAGAGAGAGAGAGAGAGAGAGAGAGACAGCGAGAGAGAGAGAGACCCAGCGAGAGAGAGAGAGACCCAGCGAGAGAGAGAGAGACCCAGCGAGAGAGAGAGAGACCAGCGAGAGAGAGAGACCCAGCGAGAGAGAGAGAGACCCAGAGAGAGAGAGAGAGAGAGAGACCCAGAGAGAAAGAGAGAGGAAATCCTCTACTGCTTCCCTCGCAAGCACACACGGGCGAACGGAAAGACTTCGGGGGACAAGGCGTCAGTAAGCCGATCTCAGCATAAGTGACGTCATCACCTGTCTACTCGTCTTAGACCTCCACTTCCAAAAATTAAAAAAATTATCCCATAAAAAAATTCTGAAAAGAAAAAAAAATTCTGTCTGGAGGAAGGAATCACTTTGAAGGAAGTGAGTGAGTGTCCTCCTACCTGCTTGCGTGTGCAACTACGTGTGCGTACTGTTCTTGTGTACGTGCGTATCAGTTCATCCCCCAAGATAACACGCATCCATCCCACTTCAGTCTCGCCAGACGAAGAGCCAACATGCCCCTCCCTTCTCGTCCCCCGCTCCCTCCCCAAAAGAAATAAAACATGCACCCCCCACCTTCCCCAACTGCCTCCTACTCCCTGCCTCCCCCACCCACCAAAGAAAATAACACACGCACCCCCTTTCCAACTGCTCCTCCCCCCCCCACCAAAGTACCCTCACATTCAATACAATCTGCGTAATAAAACGAAATCTGACATGGCCTTCTTGATGCCCGCGGGCGGCTGGCGTTTCGGGCAGGGCCATGTGAGTGTCTCAAGGCCGTGGCACTAACACCAGGCACTTGCATACCCCCCACCCTCCCCCGTGACGAGGCTACGCGAAGAAGAACGGAGAGACGGAGAGAGAGAGAGGGAGAGAGAGAGGGAAAGAGGGAGGGGGAAAGACGGAGGGAGGGAGGGAGGGAGGGAGGGAGGAGGGAAGGGAGGGAGGGAGGGAGGAAGAGAGAGAGAGAGAGAGAGAGAGAGAGAGAGAGAGAGAGAGAGAGAGAGAGAGAGAAGAGAGAGAGAGAGAAGAGAGAGAGAGAGAGAGAGAGAGAGAGAGAGAGAGAGAGAGGAGGGAGGGGAGGGAGGGAGGGAGGGAGGGAGGGAGGGAGGGAGGGAGGGAGGGAGGGGAGGAGGGAGGGAGGGGAGGAGGAGGAAGGGAGAGAGAGAGAGAGAGAGAGAGAGAGAGAGAGAGAGAGAGAGAGAGAGAGAGAGAGGGAGAGAGAGAGAAGAGAGAGGAGGGAGGGAGGGAGGGAGGGAGGGAGGGAGGGGAGGGAGGGAGGGAGGAGGAGGAGGGAGGGAGGGAAGGGAGGGAGGGAGGAGGGAGGGAGGAAGGGAAGGGAGAGGAGGAGAGAGAAGAGAGAGAGAGAGAGAGAGAGAGAGAGAGAGAGAGAGAGAGAGAGAGAGAGAGAAGAGAGAGAGAGAGAGAGGAGAGAGAGAGTTGGGGAGAGGAGAGAGAGAGAAAGAAAGGAAGGAGGGAAAGAGTTAAAGAAGGAGAGGTCAACGGGGAGAGACAAGGAAAGGAAAGAGGGAAAGAGGCTAAAGTGTGTAAGGGAGGGAGAGCGAGAAACCTACACGAAGAAGAGAGAGACGAAAGAGGGAGGATGGAGAATGAAGAGGAAGGAGAGAGAGACGAAAGAGGGAGGATGGGAGAATGAAAGGAGGAAGGAGAGAGAGGGAAAGGAGGGGGAGGGGGATGAGGGAAGGTGCCATCTGCAGTGCCATGCCGCTGATTTATGCTTCGGCTTTGGAGGTGCCGTCTTGTCTCCTCGCCCTGGGTTGCATGTTTCGGTTCAAGGCGGGGATGTTCGACGCCCCTTCCCGCCAGAGCATGAAGTGCAACTCACGCAAGCAGACCCCTCGTTGCAGCTGAGGTGATGATGGTGATGGTGGTGATGACGATGACGGTTGTGGTGAGAATGATGGTGATGATGAAGAGGATACTAACACCGAAAATCAGTGATATCAAGAATAAAAAAGATGTAAAAAAATAATAATACTCAAATTCCCTTCTCTTCTCCCTTTTCTCCCTTAATCCTTCGTATTCTTAGTTTTCTTCCCTCTTTACTCACCTTCCTGCCCCTTTTCTACCCTGGTCTCTTACCCCTATACCCTAATCGCCTCTCCCTCCTGTCCCATAACTATCCTAGCATTCTACCCTCTCCCCTCCTCCTTGCACCAACGCCTACCCTCCACCCCTGGCACCCCCCCCTACCCTCTCCCTCCAGCCCTTAACCACCCTGGCAATTCCCCCCTACCCCCTTCCTCTATATTATGACACCTGTCTCCCTCTTGCCCCCTTTTCATCCTGGCACCCCAACCCTCTTTCGTCCTCCTACCTTTTCCTTCTTTATTGTGGCACGTTATCATCTCTCCTCCTCTCTCCTGGTCGCAGTTCACCCTGGCACCCTACCCTCATTCCCCCCCTTCTGGCGTCTCTCCACGCTGGCACTCTGGCACCCTACCCCCATTCTCCCTTTCCGCCCTTATTCCTTCCTTCTGCGTCTCTCCCTGGCACCCTACCCAATTTCCCTTCTGCGTCTCTCCACCCTGGCACCCCACCCAATATTCTTCCCTTCTGCCGTTCTCAACTACCCAATATTCCTTCCTTCTTTGACCTGCCGTCTCTCCACCTGGCACCCCCCAATATTCCTTCCCTTCTGCCGTCTCTCCACCTGGCACCCTACCCAATATTCTTCCCTTCTGCCGTCTTCCACCCTGGCACCCTACCCCTATTCCTCCCTGGCGCCAAACCCCCGTTATCGCATAATTAGGGCTTTCATCCACAATAACAGTGCCAGCCGGATCAGAGTTCCATTACGCGTCCGGGTGACATCCCCCCTTCCCCCCTACTTAAACCCTGCCTCTCTCCCCCCCCTCAAATTCTACCTTCCCCCCCCCCCCACCTAGTCGAACATTGCCTCTCTACCCCTTTAAACCCCAAGTACTGCATCTCCTCCCCCCCCACACACACACTTAAACACTCCTTTCTCCCTCTTCCTCTCTCTCTCTCTCTCTATCACTATCTTCTCCCTCTCCCTCTCAATCACTCCATCTTCCTCTTCTCCCTCTCTCTCAATCACTATCTTCTCCTCTCCCACTCTCTCTCCTTTCAATCACTCCATCTACATCTTCTCCCTCTCCCTCTCCTCTCCATTTCAATCACTCCATCTTCTCACCCTCTTTCCTGAAGAAATGGGCCCTTATAGTTTGCCCCCCTTCCCCCTCCCTCTGCC
>NW_020871124.1:253634-263634 GCF_003789085.1 Penaeus vannamei
CCTTCTCACTCTTTCTTTCTTCCTCCTCTTCCTCTTACCCTCATCTTCCTTTCCTTCTCACCCTCTCTCACTCTTTCTTTCTTCTCCTCCTCTTCCTCCTCACCCCCTTCGCCTTCACCTTCTCCTATCTCCTTTATTCTCCTCCTCCTCCTCCTCCTCCTCTCCTCCCTTCTCCATCCCCTTCTTCCTCCTCCATCCCCTTCTTCCTTCTTCTTCTTCTTCTTCTTCTTCTTCTTCTTCCTTCTTCTTCTTTCTTCTTCTTTCTTCTTCTTCTTCTTCTTCTTTCCTCCTCCTCTCCTCCTCCTGCACCCCCTCCCTCTCCCTCCTCCTCCTCCTCCGCCCCCTTTACTCGCTGTCCCTTCATATAACTGAACTCATTCATCTTCTATTACGACCAGGGGGGGGCGGGGGGGGGGGGGTCAAAGGGTTGGTGTATATATGGAGAAAATGGTTTGTGTGGTGTGTTTGTATGTGTGCGTTGTTCGTCCTCGTGTACGTGTGCAAGTACTGTATAGGTTGGTCCCTATGTGTGGCAGTGTTTGTGTGTAGCCTTATACTTACACAGAGGCGCATACCAGGACTTTTCCTAAACACACACACACACACACACACACAACCACCACAACACACAAACACACACACACACACACACACACACCACACACACACACATATATATATTCATTATATATATATATATATATATACACGCAAGTAGGAACTCACGTGCTTGTGCGTGTCCGAGCCCAGACGCACGGGAGATATCTGACTCGCGCTCGGGGACGGGGGGTGGTGGCGGGGGATGGGGGGGTGGGGGTGGGAGGCGATCGAAGTGATCTAGCACACGAAGAAAAGAAGGGAAGGAAGGAAGGAAGAAAGGGAAGGAAGGAGGAAGGAAGGAAGGAAGGAAGGAAGGAGGGAAGGGAAGGAAGAAGGAAGGAAGGAGGGAAGGAGGGGAAAATATAAAATATCAAGATGAAGGAGGAGAAAGGGAGGAGGGGTTGGGATGGGAAAGAAAAGAGAGGAATAAAGGTGGATAGGGAGGAGAAAGGAAAAAGAGGATGAAAGAATGAAGAATGGAAAAAAAAAGAAAAAAAAGAAAGACATTAAAAAATCAAGAAAAAAATACAGAATAAGAGAAAAAAAAACATCAAAACAAAACCTGCTAGTCATGGCATCACTTTAAGCCTATCGCGCATCTTGGTCCATCTCTTTGATAATTCAGCCACAGGAAACAGAGCCTTATGTTAAGTCGCAAGCACTAGGCCCGCACGCTGAATTTGCCTACAGGCCACGCCCCTCTCCCGAAGCGAAGAAGCTGATTGGCTCACGTACAGTGCTCGTGTCACAATCGATTAATTCACGGGAAACATATCTATATATATATAGTTTTATCACTAATCTTATAATACGGATGTAGCTAGCCGTAGATTACCACCCATTGTACTTGATATTCTATCTCATTTATCTCTAATTAGAATTTATCCTCTAATTATCTTTATCTATTAATTTATAATCTTATTATCTATTAATTCTATATAATGTTACCGTCTAATTAGTATTTATTATTAGTATCTATCGCACGTTTCATTCTCTATCCATTTATTTCTCCATCTGTATGCTGTATTATAAAATGTATACGCGAATGTATCTCTACCTCTGTCTATTTTTCCACTTATCTAAAATCTCTGTCTACTTTTCCACTTATCTAAGATCTCTGTCTACTTTTTCCATGTATCTAATAAATATCTAGAAGAATCCAATACACGCTTCCCGCTTTTTGTGAGTGTTGCCAACTTCCACCTACTTCTTCATCTTTATTGTCATCACTTTCCTCTCTACTTGGAGTGTGAGTAATCTGGTGTTTGACACTCTTTGTAGGTCGATCTTACTCCAATGTGAAGAAGGATATTTTCGTACACTACGAGACATGCACATATACTCAGAAATTGAATGCATATATTTGTCTATATACTAATCTCAGCTTACACTATACATATATCTAGCTTGTACGGTAGATGTGCATGTCTAGACAGACAGACTATGCGTGTATTCGGTGCGTATGTATAGTAATGTATCGGTATATAATGAATGTTCATTGGGTCTCAGGCTCCCTGCACTTTAATTTCTTATACTCAAATCCCGACCCGATAGCTGTATAATAATAACAATAAGTACACAGAATTTCACGTGGGACCGCTCACGTTTGGCCATCCCCTCCCGTCTCCAAGCTACTCACGCACCACTTTCACACTGGCAGACGTCTGCTTATCAGTATTCGGCACTATTCCTTTCAATACGCTAGGTATCAAAGCGCTTTTGCGGCACTCTCTATGCTGTTTTTTCTAGTTACACTCACATACTAAATTAATCGTGTTCAATATTCATAGCGTTTCTCTGCAGATGACCTTTTAAGTTCACAGTTCATAGCACTTTTCAATGTGTAGTACAAGGGCATGGTCCTGTAAAAATAATTATTATTCTTCCATTCTATTTTCCTTTTCTCCTTTCGTTGTTTCTTTTAGTGTTTCTTATCATCTCTCTTCTCTTTCTCCTTTCTTATTTTCTCACGTCATCATTCTCGCTCTCTATTCTTTTTCTCTTCTCTCTCTCTTCCTATCAATCATTTTTTTATTTACTATTTTCTCTCTCTCGTCTCGTCTTTCATTTCTCGACTGTTCTTTTCTCTCTTCTCTCGCTCTCTTTTTCTCTCTCTCGCTCTCTCCCTCTCCTCTCTCGCCTGTCTCTCTCTCTCTCAGCCTGTTCTCTCCCCCTATCCCCACCCTCTCCCTCTCCTCTCACCCTCTCCCCCCTCCCCCCCTCTTTTTTTTTCTTCCCATTTTTTTTTAAACATCGTCCTCGCGCGTTATCTCTCATCTCGTCTCTTCATCTCCGTTCGACCACTTCCGCTTTCTTCGGCCCCGTTCCCAATCACTCTTCTATCGGGAGCTAAGTTATCGATCCTGTCCAAGTCGATGGCAATCTCAGAGTGGATGAGAGGGGATGGGAAACAAGAGACAATGAGGGGAGGGGGGAGAGAAATAGAAGAGGAGAGAAGCAGAGCAGAGAGAAGAAGACGAAGAAATAGAAGATGAAGAAGATGAAGAGAAGAAGAGGTAAAAGAAGAAGTAAGAGAGGAAAAAGAAGATGTAATAGAAAAAGAAGAAGAAGAAGAAGAAGAAAGAGTAAGAGAAAGAAACAAAGAAGAAAAAATGAAAAAATAAAAATAAAAAGAAGAAGGAAAAATAAAAGAAAAAGAAGAATCAGGATCATCAGGAGGAGAAAGTTGAAGCTGAGGAGGCGGAAAAATGGATAAAAATAAGACGAAGAAAAGACGAGAAATAAGAAATCGATGACAGGCGGAATGATCACCATAATCATCACATTATCATCATCACTACTACAATAACTGTAATAACATTCATAACAATGATAATGCTAATGATACTATAATAGTAATAATAATAATATTAACACTACGACTACTAATAGTAATAATAACAATAGCAATAATAATAATAATAATGGTAATAATAATAATGGTAATAATAATTAATAATATAATAATAATAATAATAATAATAATAATAATAATAATAATAATCAATATAATATCAAGAATAACAACAATAAAGCCAAAACCAATAACAATAACAATAAAAATATCACTGTCATATCTATAGCAATAACAATAACAATGATAATAACATATAACAATCAACAATTAATGATAATGATAAATAATAATGATAATAATATAAAATACAAAATAGTAATAGCTACAGCAACAAAAATACTATTAGCAACCACGATAACAAAACAGCAACCACACGAAACAACACCGACAATAACAACCACAACACACTAACAACAAACAACACACACACACCACAACAACAACAACAACACAACACCAACAAATCATCACACAACCAGCAATAACAACACCACCACACACCCACCAACCATCACCACCACACCACACCACCACCACAACCACCATCACCCACCAACACCAACACTAACACCACCACCACCAACAACAACAACACCAACACCACACCAACCAACCTCACACACATTATCACACACCACCACCACCATGCATTATCAACCACCACCACCACCACCAACAACAACAACACGACCCAAAAGAACGACGACGGCCCCGAAACGCCCCGGAGCGTGATGGAAATTCCTTTTACAATTCCTCAAACTCCAAAATGTCTGGGAGAAGCATTTTATTGATACAGCTTCCATTTCTTGTGTGATGCTGTTATCGCCCATGAACTACTTATCAGCACTCAGATAAATGATGTGACCCGTGCTGGAGGAGGAGGTGGAGGAGGAGGAGAAGAAGGGAGGAGGAGGAGGAGGAGGAGGAGGAGGAGGAGGAGAGGAGGAGAGGAAGGAGGAGGAGAAGGAAGGAGGAGGAGGAAAGGAGGAAGGAGGGGATAGAAGAAGAAAGAGGAGAAGAGGGAAGAGTAGGCGGAAAAGGAAGATAAGGAGGCAGGAGGAAGAGTAGGAGGAAAACGCAGATAAGGAGGAGGAGGGAGGATGAAAAGAAGAATAAGAGGAAGGAGGAAGAAGAGGAGGGGGAGGAAAAGAAAAGGAAGAGGAGAAGGAAGAAGAGGTAGAGGAAGGGGAGGAAGAGTAATGAAGTGAGGGTAAAGAGATCAGGAGAAAGAGGAAGAGTTGGAGGAATGGGAGACAGAGGACGAAAGAGAAAGTAGTGCGAAAGAAGAGGAGGAAGAACGACAGGAAGAGACGGGAAAGGGAGAAAAGGAGAGGAATTATGAAGGAAACGGAACAGAAAGTCGAGGAAACCAAAGTACGAGAAAGGGAAAGGAGAGAAAGAAAAAGACGAGAAGAAAGAGAAGGAATAAACAAGACCGGGAAAAGAAATCTAAGCACCCCTCCCCACAAAAAAGAAATAACAAAAATAAAACTTAAAAATCAAAACAAAAAGTCCAAACCAAAGAGAGGGAGAGAGGGATTTTAAAATAACGTTCGGCCACAGCTCCAAGAACGAGAAAAAGGGGGAGACACCAAAGAGGCGCGTCTGGTCGAAACCCAAACCTAAGAACTTGAAAGAAACTTCTTGGCGCCGCCCCCTCCCCCCTCTCCCCCTCAAAGGCTGTTCCCTCCCCTCCCCTCCCTCTCCCCTTCCCCCGATGGAGGATCAGATAACGTGGATAGAATGCAACTCTTATCACAATACTGCTCTCCCCCCCCCCCTCTGCCCTTCTCTCTGTCAGTAAGTCTGCTTTGTCTGTCTGTCTGTCTGTCTGTCTCTCTCTCTCTCTTCCTCCCTCTCTCTCTCTCTCTTCTCCCTCTCTCTCTGTCTGTCTCTCTCTCTCTCTCTTCCTCCCTCTCTCTCTCTCTTCCCCCCTCTCTCTTCCCTCTCTCTCCCCCTCTCCTCCCTCTCTCCCCCCCCTCTCTCTCTCTCTCTTCCCCCCTCCTCTCTTCCCCCCTCTCTTTCTCTCTTCCCCCCTCTCTTTCTCTCCCCCACTCTCTCTCTTTCCCCCCTCCTCTCTTCCCCCCTCTCTTTCTCCGTCTCTCTCTCTCTTCCCCCCCCTCTCTCTCTCTTCCCCCTCCTCTCTCTTCTCTCTCTCCTCCTCTTCTCTTCCCTCTCATCAAGAGTCAAAGTTTCATCTAAAAAAAAAGAAGAAAAAAATTCTTACGTCAAGAAAAAGTCAGAGAGTTGAAGTAGTTTTTTTAAGTCGTTCCCTACAACCCCCCCTTACCTCTCCCCCTCCTTTCTTACCTTTCCTCCTCCCCATCCTCCCCCTTCCCCTTTCCCTTTCCGCTGTTCTCATCCCCCTCCCCTTACTTCTTTCCCCTTGATTCTCCTCTCCTTCCCTTACCCACTCCCTTCTCGTGTCCCCTCCTCCCTTTTTCCTCCGACTCCTTCCACTTTTCCCCTTTTCTCTTTCACCTCTCGTTATTCTCCTCCTTCCCTTTCCTCTCCCGCTCTCCTTTGTCTTTTCTCTTCCTTCCTCTTCGTCTTCTCTTTTCCCCTCCCTCTCCCTTCGCCCCTCCCTTCCCTTCCACTTTCCCCCATCCTCCCCTCCTCCCCCCTTCCCCCGTCCCTCTTCTCCATCCCTCCCTCCTCTCCCCCTTTTTCTTCCCCCTTCCCTCTTCTCCATCCCTCCCCTCCTCTCTCCCTTTTCTTCTCTTCCCCATCCCGCGACCTTCTGGTTCCTCCCCTTCCCTCCTCTCCTCTCCTCTTCCTCTCCTCCCCTCCCCTCTTCTCCTTGACTCGCCTGTCCTCTTAAGCTAATCTGGCATATACAGATGTGACATAAAAAGTTTTCGTATTAAAGTGAGAGAACGATCGACTGCCACTTACGCGAGAAATAAAGAGGATTGAGAAAAGGAGAGAGAAAGAGAATGGGAGGGGAAGGAGGGAGGGAGGGGAGAGGAGAACTCCTTTCTTCCTTCCTTAATATTCCCTATTTTCCCTTGCTTTATTCTATTTTCTTCTGCTTCTGCTTCTGTTTCTCCTCCTCCTCTTCCTCCTTCCCTTCATCACTCACTACCGTTCTCCTACCCCCTACCACCATCTCCTCCTCCTCCTCCTCCCTCCTCTTCTCCTCCTCTCCTCCTCCTCCTCCTCCCTCTTCTCATCCCCTCTCCCCCTCCTCCTCCAGTTCTCCTCCCACTCCCCCTCCTCCTCCTCCTCCTCCTTCCTCCTCTCCCCCTCCCTCGCGCCGCCATCGCAGCGTAATCTAACTTTCCCCTCGGTCACGGCATAGATCTCCACGGCGCTCTATGCTACTATCTCCTCCTCTTCCTCTTCTTATTCATCTTATTATTATTATTCCTCTTCCTCCTTTTCTTCTACCTCTTCTTTTTCTTCTTCCTCTTATTATTATCATTCCTCTTTTTCTTCCTCTTCATCCTCGTCTTCTTTTTTTCTTCTTCCTCTTATTATCATTCCTCTTTTTCTTCCTCTTCCTCCTCGTCTTCTTTTTCTTCTTCCTCTGTTTTTTCTTCTTCATTTTCTTTTTCATTTTCTTTTTCTCCTTCTTCCTTTTTTCATTTTTACATTTCCCTCTCTCCTCCTCCTCTTCCGTCCAGCGCCAGACACAGGCTCATCCTCCGCTCGATAAAGCTAGCTAAAGTTTCCCTTAACAGCAGCCAGACTGTAATTGCGAGGATTGAGGGAGAAGGAGATAGGAGAGGAGAGGGAGAGGAGAGAGAGGAGAAGAGGGAGAGAGAAGGAGGAGGAGAGGAGGAGAGGAGAGAGGAGGAGAGAAAGGAGGAGAGAGAGTGAGGGAAAGGAGAAAAGGGATTAGGAAGGAAAGGCGAGGGAGAAAAAGCGCGGAAATGCAGAGGAATGGAGAGGGGAGAGGGAAATATAAAAGGGGGAAAAGGGAGAGGAGAAAATGACAGAAAGGGAGAAAGATGTTAGTCTGCAACAATAGCAGAGGGGGGGGGTGGAAGAGGGAACAGGAGGAGAGGGGAAAGGGGGTATACCGTTTACCCTATTTGCATAATGAGTGCGTAAGCTTTTACCTCGATGGGGATGGGAAAGGGAGTAGGAGTAGTAGTACGAGAGGGGGAGGGGGGGGTATACACCAATTTGCATAAGGGGCGCGTATGCTTGTTATCTCGGCGAACTGTAATGGGTTTCGTACACTAAAATCTCACTTGGAAACTCAAGGTACAGAGCCTTAAGTCTAAGCTACTCGTCCTTGAAAACAAACACTTATACTGAAAATTCTAAGCTACTCGTCCTTGAAAATGAATACTTAAAAAAAAAAAAAAAAATAAAATAAAAGCTACTCGTCCTTGAAAACGAACACTTAAAAAAAAGTCTAAGCTCGTCCTTCTAAAAAAAACGAACATTAAAAATTGTCTAAGCCTCGTCCTTGAAAACGAAAAAAAAGAAAAAAAAGAAGAAGAAGAAAAAATCTCCGACATGTTACAGGTGGAGCACAATCTCGGTTCGACTCGGGGAAGAACATGAATCGCTCGGGATGAAAGGCACCGAAAGGGGCACGGGATGACCCCGACTTTCTTCCGGCACTCTCGACGTGTCGGCTGGAATTATGTCTCTCTCTCAGCCAACCTGTTTCCATGCAGTCAGGTTTACATACACACACACACACAGACAAGGACACAGACAACAGAGAGAACACACAAACACAGACCACAGAGACACACACACACACACACACACACACACACACACACACTTATAAATAAAAGGGACGGGGAGAAACAAACAAACAAACAAAACCACCCCCGTCACGAACATCGCCACGACGCCCCCGAATCTTATCTCACGCCGTCTCCACGCGAGGAGAATCACGAGAGAAGGAAGAGATTGGGCGATAACGAAAGCGGAGGCGACGAGAGATAACGCGCCCTTGGCTCCGATCCTCGCAACAGGGCGGCCCAGGCGGCGGCGAGAGCGAGGCACTGTCACCTTTCCCCCTCGAGGCGTCTTATCTGTGTGGCTGTCTCTGTGCCCCCTGGTCACTCTCTCTCTCTCGCTCTCTCCTTCCTTTCTCCCTCCTCCTTTCCTTGCCTCCCTCCCCGCCCCTCCTTCTTATCAATGTGTTCTTGATTTTCTTATTTTTAAACTCTCTCTTTCCTTTGTTTTTATTACGGTTCTTATTCTTATTTCTATTCGTCGTCGTCTACGTCTTCTTCTTCCACCTCACTTCTCCTTCCGTCTTACCCCCTCCCTCTCCACTTCCTCCTTTTCTCTCCACCTCCTCCTCGTGTTTCCCCTCCACCTCCTCCCTCGCCCACCTCACCTACACCTCCTCCACCACCATCCAACTTCTGTATCACAATCGGAGCAGCCAATAGGCTTTGCCAAGACATTACTCACAAACAACAGCACCCTCCCCCCACAACTCTTCCTACCTTCCCCCATCCCCTTCTGCCTCCTCTCCCCCCTCCTTCCCTCCCTCTCCCCTCTTTCCCTCCCCTCCCCATCCTCTCCCCACTCCTGCCTCCTTCCCTCCCCATCCCTCTCCCCCTCCTGCCCTTCCCTCCCCATCCCTCTCCCCTCCTTTCCTCCCTCCCTCCCTCCCCTCCCCTCCCCATCCCCTTCCCCTCTCCCCCCTTCCCCCCTTTCCTCACTCCCATCCCCTTCCCCCCTTTCCCTCACCTCCCCATCCCCTTCCCCTCCTTTCCTCCCTTCCCTTCAGCCATAAATATCACAGACGTCGCAGGAGTCAGTCACGTGCGGGAGTCACACGCGAATCTCGGCCGCAAGACACTTGTTTTGTCTCGAATGGCGGTAGTTAGTAAGGCAGATCAGACCCGCTCCTCCCCTCCTCCCCCTCCCTCACCGTCCTCTCTCTATCTAAACTCCATCTTCCCCCCCCCCCCTCTCTCTCTCTCCCCTCTCCCCTTATTCTCCCCATCCTCCTCGTCCTTCACCCTCTCCCGGCCTCTCTCTCTTTATCAGGCCAGCTCTCCTTACCCTACCTCTTTCCCTCCTCCTTCCTCCTTCCTCCCTCTCCCTCCTCTTCATCTCTCCTCTTCCTCTCCTCCCCCTCCCCACACCCTCCCTATCAATACACCTATTAGGGCGGACGGGGGACCAGGGAGGCCAGTAATTAGGGCGGCGATCGACCAAAAGGCCGAGGCAATTATCGCCCACATACTGGGACTCTTATATACACTATCTAGCACATGTATAATTACATCCATACACACACGGACAAATACACAACGATACACTCACACTCACACACACACACACACACACACACACACACACACACACACACACACACACACACACACACATACACACACACACCAAGAATGCAATCAATGAAACCATTCACACATACATACAAAGAATAATGAATGAAATCATTCATACCTATTTGCATCCATCCATAACCACATATAAACCCTACACAAACATACCCGAGAATCAGAGGAAAAAATACATAACCCTCCATAAAACCATTCGTGTCTCCCTCAGGCATCTTTCAGCCTCTCCAACATACTGATCTCCATCCCT